>MU183659.1:99331-131466 GCA_016904865.1 Pissodes strobi | reverse complement strand
TCTCAGATACATAAATCACAAAACAGATTGCGGTCTGCAGATTTTGGAGCCTGCACTATAAGCTTAAAGGACAATGTTTATCAAATAGAGAAAGTATGTTTTGATTATGCTTACTTTAGTATCTATATCACTTTCATGATACAGAGTATGCCAGTCCATCATTTCCAAATCAGTCTTAAAATCTACTGTATCTACATTTTTATAGTCCCTAACCAAAATAAAATCATCAACACAATTAGACTCTTCACAATTTATACAACAAAAAACAGCCTCATGGTCACTTTTAAAAGGGCAACCAGAAGTAACTCCAGAGCTTAACACTAGCTCCGGTTTATTTATTAAAACAATGTCAAGAAGAGAACTGTTATGATGAGTTATTCTGGTTGGTTCCGTAATTAGTTGAGTAAGATTGAAAACATTAAACGTGTCAGAAATAAAATCAAGTTCAGAGATAGCGTTGCCAAGAATATTTACATTTAGGTCTCCAGTACAAACACAAACATCACACACGTGAATAACATCAGGCAAAACTTCATAGAGACATTGCAGCTCCTTGTAGGACACTGATGGAGGACGGTAAACAACACCAACACACGGGGACATACCATTAAACTTCACTTCAATCCATAACTGGTCTATTCCATTCGCAAAGTCAGGGATATTTATCTGTACCATTTTAAGCTTTTGGTGCACATAGAAGGCACCTCCACCTTTACCATCCCTATCTGCTCTAAGCAGCTGAAACTTTCTTATATTGTACAAGTCAGAAGGCATATCTTTATTTAACCAAGTTTCAGAGATAGCAATAATGTCATATTCAGAATGCTCAATAAAAAATCTCACGTCTGAAAATTTATTACAAATAGACCTTGCATTTATATGAACAATACCTAGGTTCTTTCGTTTCCTCATCAATGGAGCAGATACAGTTAGTGAAGCTTGACTTGCAAAAGAGGTATTTAAGTTCTTCGGGAGTGTTGTTTGCGTTTCAGGAAAAAATTTTGGTTCCTCTCAAACCCATTTTCAACTTTTCTGCCTATCATATGGGATTTGCTTTTAAATTCATTTACACAACACCCATCTGGCCAGAACTGAGGAGATAAATATTTATCTTGAAGTTCAGTAAGAACTCCAAGCTAGAATGCAGCGCTATGTGGATTTTAGACTGTAACTTCTCACACCTATACAGATCTTTGTATTTTGGATCCAGAACCTCAATCACATGTTCTGTGGTTGTGTTTATATCCAAATTAGACTAATAAATCCACGAAAGCTTTGTAATTCTTTCCCCCACATTCTTATTCGCCACCTTTAGTTTAGGATTCTAACCCGCCACCTTTAGTTTAGGATTCTCAGAATCAGTGCAAATTTTTCTGGTAGTACCTGAATTTAATTTAGTAGCAGCTTGATCATTGCTTTGGCTACTATTTGCTAAAACATCTACAGGTCTAGGTTTTAAAGTTGTTGATCCTACTAGATGAGAGCTATTGTTTTTTGTTAAGAGGCCGACAAGTTCTTTGTTGGTCTCATAAATATTTTTTACAACAGTGTCCAACTTTGTTGCTATTAACTGGGTCTGATCATTTAAAGCAGTGGTAATATGATCAGAAATTGCCTTGGTGGTAATAGAAAGTGTATCAGGTGGCAATACAGCTCTCTCTGAGTCATCAGTATTTTCAGACAAACTAGCTGGAGTGGGTGATAACAATTCACCTCGAGACTCACCTTGTATATTGATGGTTTCAATAGATAACTCCAGCCTCCTTAACCTGTCCTTCATTTGGATGCATTTTGGCAGATTTTAAAGTCCTTGGACGCACATTTTACAAGCAAAGATCAGCGTTCTACCCTTAATTGGGATGACTCTTATCTCTGATGCTTTGATCCCAGAACAATTTGCACAAATCACTCTGCGGCAAATATCACAAGGACACCCATATAGTTCACTTTTATCCTCCTTCAAAACACAGTTTGAATTGCACAAGAAGCAGGTTGCCATGATGAGAGGTTATATCTATAGTATATGTGGCCCTTGGTTTTGATGTTGGCACTCCAGGAAGCTCGGAGGAAGCGTAAGGTGATTAAAGGGCAGTTATCACCAGGAAGGTTCAACAGAAATAACACTTATTTTTGTTAGAAGGAAATAGAATAAAAATTGTTTTTTTGAAATTTCTAATCTTTTATTTTGCACTTTATAATCACTACTTCACTCAAAAATTAATTTTAATTATCATGCTCCGGACCTATACACCCTGAGTATCTTTCAGTTTATCTTTTTAGTAAATTAAAGTAATAATTTAAAGAAAAGTGCATTTATAGTTTATAGTAACAAATTGGCTTTTTATTTGAATTAATAAACTAATTAAATTTTATTATAACAAAGTAAGTTATTGCCTTTTCTTGTAACAAATTGGACGGAAGTTGATTGGAAGTGATCGGCGAAGGCATTTGCTATTTCTTGAGGACTTTCGAGGAAATTGCCATCATTATGCATTCTTTTGGGTATCCGACAATCCTTTTTCAGTGAGTTTATAAAACCCCAGAAGTATTTTATATTTTCCGGAATCATATATGCTGAAGATACGATATGTGAAGCGTAATAAAGTTCAATCTGAAACTTTGTTGCCCAGCGAACATAGTTTATTCTTTTGAGCTATCATCCTTTTTAAAGCAGGAGTGTACCATTTTGGAAATTTGCTACTGGTTACTATTTTGGTTGGTACATATGTATCGATCGCTTCTTGTAGAATGTCGTAGAATTGTCGCACTAAATTCAAATTCAGTCCAGAAGGTCTGTATCTTCCTGGCTACTAAGAAATGACCAATCGGTGTTGTTCAGGAAGAGATTTACCTCTCGGTAATCAGCCATTGGAAACTGAAGCAAAGTGATGTTAATCTTATCGTCCATAAACTGCAACGTGTGGCTGTCAAACAGGAACTCTAGCGAGGAATGGCGTGCGTCACATTGTACTAGTGAAAATTCGCTTTTGTTTATTTTCGAGTATCTTATATCGCTGACAAATACTGAGTCCAATATTCTACCCAGTGCATTCGAAATATTGTTGCGTTGCTGGAGCTCCAAGAAGTACATACAGTCGATCACAGCTTGTTCTATGGGATTACGGATACCCGTTGGAGTCAAATAGCCTTCTTGTTCGAGCCAGAGGTGTCCGGACTGTCCGGACTTCCTTGCAAAATTGCCATTAATGTGGGTAGCACTAGGCAAAATAGGGTGTTTCATTTAGACTTACCCAGAACAAATATTTATAAAGCGTCCCCACTGTATAGGATGTGTAATATTTTTAATATGTTTGCCAATGACCTAGACTTGACCTGCTAAATTTAAAAGCTTTCACCAAAATCATAGATAAAAAACTGCAAGAGTTTCAAGGACAGGGCAATTGGTAATTAATCCATAGTTTTTTATCCCTATTCTTTTGTTTATGCTTATTCTTAGTACTAGTTATAAGATTGTATTGGTAAATGGCACACTGCTGTAGATAATCAAGAATAAATAAATAAAAAATAAATAAATAAATATTGGGCAATTTATAGAAATTTGTTAAGCACAGCTAAGCAGCTCTATTATAAAAATAGAATTACTCGGTCGGGATGTCGGGAAATAAGCAAAGAGAGTCCTGGAGGATTGTGAATGAGCTTCGGGGAATCAAGGAGAATGGGTATTTCAATGACTTGTCATTATCTCCAGATCATCTAAATAATTTTTATGCAACTGTAGCTGCCAAAATGACCAAGGCTCTGAAAAGCACTGTTACTTTGTTAAATGGAATGGGAGTGGCCGACTCCTTCTTTTTTGCTCCTACTTCCACTGACGAAATTAAGAGGATTCTTCTGGACATCGGGTCTAATAAGGCTGCAGGTTACGTGTCTCAATCAAGGCATTTCTCAATCTTCCACATACTGACCTTGAAGCATTGGCGGAGGCAATTAACTGCTCTTTTACTGCGGGCTCATTTCCGAATAACTTAAAGGTCGCGAATGTAATACCTATTCACAAGGGAGATCACGATAACCCCTCAAACTATCGACCTGTTGCTCTTCTGCCAGCTCTACCAAAAATCATAGAGAAACTATTTAAAAAACGTATGGTATCTTTTCTGGAGGTTCGTGGGATATTGCATTTTTCGCAATTTGGGTTTCAAACGGATAAGGGTATAAATTATGCGGTTTTTGCTTTTCTTGAAGACCTTTATTTGACATTTAATGATGGAGAGGCGGCCGCTATCTAAGGCTTTTGACTGTGTGGATCATGGAACACTGTTGCGAAGTCTGAACTTTATGGTTTTAGGGGTAAAAGTCTAATGTGCTTTGCATCATATCAAATAGGGAACAGTCAGTCTCCATTGGAGATGATTTATCTGAACGGCAGGGCTTGGGATGTGACGTCCCGCAGGGGTCGATCTTGGGACTAACATTATGTCTTTTATACATTAATGATTTAGCCTCGGATTTAGCTAATCTTCAAATATCTGCAAAGTTTACATTTTTTGCGGATGATGCCAAGAATCGTAAACTCTAAATAGGATTGTTCAATCGGCTAAATCTGCCCCCCAATGCAATGCGAGAACTCTCACTGTTGTGACGTAAACTGCAGTCCTTTGTTGGCGCGTTTACTATGTAAATGCACGGAAAAGATGTTTTGCAGTGTTTTTATGGGTTTTGAATATCTAAAGTACTAATATTTGGCTTTGTGAGATACGCTCTTGTTATTTACATTAAATGTCCATATTAAATCGTTTTAGTACTTATTAAATAATTGAATAATAAATAAGAAGTAGGTAGGGTATGGTATAAAATAAAACATACTATTGCAACCATGTTTCGCTTATATTTTAATATTTAGAAATGCAAAAATTAAATCATTATTACACAAAATCATACATACAACCTTGTGTTTTTTGACAAACAAAGAAACATATTATAATACATTTGGCTGATGGTGATTTAGTAAAACCCGCGTGCTTTAGAGACTGCATGTCTGATGCATAAGAAATATAGAGATGTAATATGCAACACTCCCACCTATACCACACGGCAATCACATGTTATAGGACTTCCGGTACCTTCAACTAGTTTGGTTCATAACTCTTTTATCTATAAGGGGAAAAAGATATTTAACCACTTGCCGTTGGATTCAAGAAAAATATATGTATATGATAAATTTAAGAGTGCCATTAAGTCTCTGTTAGTTGCAAAAGTGTATTATGATGTTATTGGGTATTTCAATGATAGGCTGTAAGTGTATTTTCTTTGTATTGTAAATGTCTATATTTTTATATTGTAGATGTATACAATGATACCGTCTTGTCTTTTTTTACTTTCATTACTGATTTGACTACGTTTTATTTAAATTGTATTTATGAGTTACCTAACTTATTGAGTTATTATCAACTTTACATGTGTAGATACTAAAACTTTTTGTATTATTGTTTTGTGTCTCTTTTTTTATACAGCTTTATCAATGAGATATAGATCTTCAAACAATAAAGCATATTATTATCATTATTATTAGATCAACAGAACCCATCCGATCATCACAAGAGTCAGTAAAGTTCCTTGGCATCCGCCTCGACCCTAGACTCACTTGGGAAGTTCATATTAATAACCTCTGTTCAAAGTAGTCCAATATGATTTACTTGATGAGAAATTTGTCCGTATCCACACAGACCCTACTAACAGCCTATCATGGCTACTTCACTTAATTCAAATATGTGCTATGCAGTCTTGAGGTGGGGTCATGCAACAAAAACTGAGCAGGTGTTCAGAATTCAAAGACATTGTGTCAGAGTCATTGCAGGTCTTAAATACAGGGATTGTTGTAGAATCAGCTCTAAAAAATTGAAAATATTAACATTTCCCTGCATCTTTATATTGAGCTGCCTGACCTATGTAACCAATCAAACTTCCTAACACATAGTGATGTTCATTCGTGTATTACTAGAAATGGACTCAATTCATTCAGTACCCAGCTACCACAGAGTAGAAATATCTAGAAGAGGCACAAACTATCACAGCATTAAATTTTTCAATGAAATTCCAGTGAGAGTCCTCCAGAGTCTTGGTGAGAGGGAACTTATCGGTAAAATAAAAACTGCCTACCTACCTGGTGATGAATGAATTTGATAATGTGATTAAACTTTTAAGTAATTTTTTACAATTTTATGTTTTATTAGCAGTTTTGACTTGAAAAGCACTGTTGGTGTAATTATTATGAATAAAGAAAAAATAAACATAAGATTAAATCAAAGTCAAAGTCAGATATCTTTATTTAAGAAAATACATCAAGAAAGGCATTATGTATTCAAAACCTAAAAAACAAAAACAGCACTGATATTTTTGGTTTCTCTGTTAAAGTTGTCAAACATATTAAGGGCCTAATAGCTAAGCCACTCACCAACCTCATAAACCAGTGTTTCTCGTCAGGTATTTTCCCAGCAGTGCTTAAGAGGGCAATAATCAGTCCAATCTTTAAAAAGGGGGAGAAAACTAAAGTAGCCAACTACCGCCCTATTTCCCTACTTCCAATTTTGTCTAAGGTGATGGAGAAGTGCATGGTGGAACAAATTTCATTCTTTTTTGAGACTAATGCACTTTTCTCAAATTGTCAGTTTGGTTTTCGCTCTGGTAGAGGCACAGCCATGGCGGTTCTGGACCTCATCTGTGCCATCCTGGATGATTTTGAGGATGGAAACTACAGTATAGCACAGTTCTTTGACCTCAGTAAGGCTTATGACTGTGTCTCACATGAAATCCTACTCAAAAAGCTTGCATACTACAAATCCTCAGAAGCTAGCATTGCCTTGCTTAGATCATATCTGGAGAAACGACCCCAAATGGTTAGAGTGGGTAGTAGACTGTCTGGAGAAAGGGTTTTGAATCTTGGTGTTCCTCAGGGCTCCATCCTGGGTCCGTTTCTTTTCCTGTGAGCACTGTGAATGATTTGCCTATGTGTAGTTCCATAGCTAAATTTGGCCAATATGCGATACATATACCGGGAGCCGCAGCCGGACCCAGGTTGTAGCGGAGGAGTTGGCGGGCATAGCACAGTCGGAAGCCAGGCTGTGGTTTGATACAAACAAGTTATCACTCAACATAGATAAGACCCAAAAAATGCTGTTTTCCCTAAGAAACTGCGAGGTCATGAATGCTGAGGACAGCGTCAAGTTTCTGGGAGTCCATCTGGACCCAAAACTTAGCTGGGATGTTCATGTTGAGTCCGTTTGCAAGAGACTCCGAAGCACTGTGTTTTTGTTGAGAAGCTTGGCAGGATGTGTTTCTCTGGATACCCTTCTGACATCTTATCATGCGCTGTTCCATTCCACCATCTGCTACAGCCTATTGGCTTGGGGTAGAGCTGCCTCTGCAACTAGGGTGTTTGCCTTGCAGAGGAGGGCCATAAGAATCGTTGCTGGGTTGGGTTACAGAGAGGACTGTAGGTGGGGATTTCTCGAGTTCCAGATCTTGACTCTTCCATCTGCTTATATCTATGAGTGCCTCATGTATGTCAGGAGTAATATAGAACTCTTTGAAAGCCACCATGATATCCACGATTACCCCACTCGCCATGGGAGTGACTTAAGGGTTGCCCGCTGCCATCTCTCAAAATCGCAGTCAAGGCCAGAGTTTATTGCGGTGAAATTCTTTAATAAACTACCGGTAATTGCTAGAGAGCTCACACTTAATTCCTTTAAATGCACGGTTGGGAGAATTTTGCTGAGGAACGCATTTTATTCAGAACAAGAATTCTTTGAGTGTGGTCCAGAGTCGTTTTTAAATGTCTAATTTTAATATGTTAGTGTCAGTTATTCTTAATTCAATTTTAAACTCTATTTTAACATACATATGTCTGTCCTACATCTTTTTAACATTTTGACCATCCATTATGTTTTGTAATATCTGTCCATTTTGCTGTGATACATTTAAGTACTGTCTTTTGTGTTTACCTAGCTTTAAGAATTTATATACTTATTTTTGACTTATGTAAAAATTACCTTGTAATTTATGAACATGAATAAATTGTCTAAATTGTATTTAACAAATAGTGTCAAAAAAAAATAATAAAAATGTAAAACATATTAAGACATGTCCTAAATAAATTTAAAAAAGGAAAAACTATAACACTTACAACAGATTAAAATTGTTACATCTTTCAGTTAAAATAACAGCCATTACACTGTACATAACAAAATTACTGAGACATATTAAAATTCTCAAAGAGAAACGTCAACACCGATCAAGCCCGATGCGACAAAAACTCGGCAACGCAGCAGATGATATATTTAAGCCTTTGGTTATCCATGGTTTTTTATTTTTATTTTTTAAGCTTTGTATAGGAAATGCTCTATTAAAGTAGTCAGCTGTTCATGAAATGTTCCCAAGGCATCATGTGGTGTAAACACAAACATTATTGTTCCAGATCAACATGGATTTATGTCGGGTAGATCTACTGCTATGAATATGCTAGTCCTGGAGGAATATGTGTTGGAAGCCTTTGTAGCGCGATCTCAGGTGGATGTGATCCAAGGCATTCGATAGGGTTGATCTTAGGATCCTAATCCACACATTGGCTGCCTTGGGGATTCATGGGCCGTTACTGTCTTGGCTGGGGAGCTACCTTGCCAACAGAAAGCAGTGTGTGAAGATAAAGAATTACTAATCCAAGGAAATAATTGTTAAATCAGGAGTCCCTCAGGGTGGGCACATTTCACCATTACTTTTTAATTGTTTCATAAATGACATTCCTAACTTCATACTTAACAGCCAAATACTACTCTATGCTGATGACTTGAAGATGTTTAGAGCAATTAAGACATTTCTGACTGCTTTTTGTTGTAGGGTGATCTTGATAGCTTGGCAGGATGGTGTTTATATAACGGAACGAACTTTCATTGAACTTGCATAAGTGTTCCACAGGAATACTCAACCGATTTTGTTTTATTACCACCTACATGATACTTCGTTAGAACCACTTAAGCTTATTAAGGACCTGGGAGTGATGTTTGACCCATGTCTGAGTTTCGAGGATCATTATTACTATGTATGTAATAGAGCGTTTAAGCTCCTTGGATTTTTAAAATGTACTCTGTCTGATTTTGACAATGTTTATTGTCTTAAAAGTGTTTATTGCTCCCTTGTGAGATCGATTCTGGAATACTCTAGCAGTGTTTGGTGTCCGTTTTATAGATGTCATGCTTGACGGTTTGGAGAGGGTTCAGAAGAGATTTTTGCATTTCATTGCATACAAACTTAAAATATCATCTGAGCACATTGATTACATTGATATCCTGAAACTGCTTTACTTACCAACATTGGAAAACCGACGTAAAATACTAGATAGTTTTCCTTTTTAAAATTGTAAATGGTTTAATTGACTGCTCATCTCTTCTTGAAAGAATTCCTTTCAGGGTGCTATAGAGAAACACCAGATGTAGGGATATGTTTTACCTTGAGTATCAGAGTACTAATTATAATCAGAATAGACCCACTAGAAGAATGTGTAATTATGGCAATGTCACAAGTATTGATTTTGTATTCACGTCTCTTAATTGTTTTAGAAGGATTATAAGGATATTTGAATTGTGAGAGGTTATTTCTGAACTAACTATTAGTAGGTATTTAACTTAACTATTAGTATTTTGGCCCAATTTTGTACTATGATACACTGTAAATGGTATGACCGTTAATAAACATTTATTTATTTAAGCACCCAGCCTCAGATTGCACTAGAGCTCAACCGAGAAAATCTACAATAATTTACTGAAAAGTCTACCCTCTGTTTATATTTCGGTGGAGATGGAGACTCTCCACAATCTGAAGCAGCAGAACAACATATAGCTTCGTGATCTGAGAGACCAGCATTTACAATGAAACATTCAATGCATCCAGCAAGATTTGAGCATAAATAACCTATAGTCGAGCATGAGTGTTTTGAGTACCGTATGGGAGAATCATCATGCATCATCATATGGACCTTAATCAGTTTTCAGCTGTATTTTGTACACTCTTTGTTAGCAAAATCTATATTCAAGTTGTCAGTCAATATTACCTTACAATTAATGGGCAAGACAGAAAAAAGGGACTCTAGTTGACAGAAGAATTCACCTAAATTTGAGTTTGGAGAGTGGTAAATGCATAATATGTAAACATTTTTCTTCCTTGAACAAACAATTGAAAAGTCAAATGTTTTTTCTACTAAAAGTTTTATTAAACTTTGATACATTTTCTAGCTTTCTTGCTTTAGGGGCGATTTTTTTTTTACTAATATCACGGTCCCACCATGAATAAAGATACATCTAGAATAAAGGGATAAAACGACATAATCCAGTATATAAAACATTTATCTGTTCCAAGCCAATGCTCTGTCACAAACTTAGAAAGTAATATGTAAGCATTCTAAATAAAGAACTATCTTAATAAATATAAATTTAAAATTAATGTATTAATTTTAATTAATTTATTTTGTAAATCTTTCTCAAAGTTGTAACATGTCGCCCATGTTCCACAAAGAAAACACCGACTGTTAGCTGGCATTTAGTTTTCATATGCTTATTGAATTCACTTCGTATAGACTTCATACACCTGAGTGGGCTCAGATGGGGCCCTCAACTGCCACCCTTTTTCTATTGTGGCTTCGTATAGATTTGGCATGTATTCCCGGTTCAGACTCCAACTGAATATCATTATTTTTGATCATTATAGGTTGTGTCATAAGTTCTTTAATGACAAAATGCAGGTGTGGATTTCATGAAAGTATCTCTTCACAAGTCGTGACTGCTATGCTATAGTAATATAACAAGACAGTTTTATTGATAATACCAAAACCAGAATTTTTGCACTCAACGGGCGTTTCACTAACCATGCTGCATTTTAATAATCTCCTGATGATGCAAACATGGGTAACGAAATGTGTGGCAAGTGCAAAAATTCTGTTTCAGTATTGTGGACAAAACTGTGTTGTATTCTTGGTTGTAGTGCATTTTGGCAAGGGTTCTAAACCCCAACTTAGTTAAATTTACTATATGTGAGATTAGTTTTGGTGTTTATTATTCAATCCGAAGTGTTCATTTATCACTGTGGCATTTATAAGATTGTAAAATGTTTGAGGGCCATTGTTCTATTGTTAGCAAAGAAGTTCTTTAAAGTTGGAGGAATATGAACACTCATACAACCTAAAAGCTGCCTTTTGGTCAACTAAACATTACATACTTTAAAATAGATTTAATCCCTGTTTCCTGAAATTATTATGGTGAGAAACCTCAAATCTAATTAGAGCTAATCCATATTTTACAATAAACATAAACATTATTCCAATTACTCTTTTTAAGGAGTAAGGACTAGAAGTACTACTTGAAGCTTGTAGTAGGAGCTATAAATATGCCAAGGTAGTTCCTATACATAATACCCAAGGAAAAGTATGTGCTATCACTTGCCCTAAAAGCCCTAAGTGAGCCAAATTACTCAAATGCTGAATAGAACAGCATAAACAGATTCAATTAGAATTCGAAAACAAGTCATAAAAATATCAATATTGTGAGAGCTACAAAATGGCTGTACCTAATTTATATTCTAATTTCACTGAAACATTGATCTCTAAGCAATTATCCATAATCAGAGGGCTGAAAAGACATAAATTGAAATCGTTTACCGTATCCCAATGAACTGTAAATTACACCTCCACTTTCTAAATTTTCAATAACAAACAGGATTTACCACTCAGCTGTTTCGTCAGTTCTCTCTTTACATATGTTAAATGTCAAGATGGGGGTCATAAAATCCTTTGTTCTAATCAGCCCTGCTTAGCCCTGTTATATATTTTAAGCAAAAAGAAAGCTCCTAAGAGTTCCATAAAAACAAACTACAGAAAACTTACCGTTATATTCGCGTGAATAGTATATTTTTTCCCACATTTGCCTATAAACCTACAACTCAATTCGTCGACACTCGCGGATATAATTTGAAACCGTTCATGATTCTTCCCGAAAATTTGCTCTAAAGTCCGAATTTCTTGTTTTAAAGTATTTAAACAAGCCATAGGTTTCACAAACAAAGAATTTTGATGTCTGCTTATAGCAGAAAAAATTAATTATCAACCAAAAACTTCTTCGACAATCAAGCTAGACACCTATCACCTATCATATCACTTTACTACACTCCCAAACAGGGCTGTTGCGGGATCTAGGGTGTAAGAAAATCTTACTGACAGCTGACGCGTAATTGTACCACAGTTTATACCGTAGCCGGCTACGGTATAAACTGTGATTGTACTAAATATGCTCCGATCAACGCCACCTACATTATCCAATCCGCTGGGAGGGAACGAGAGGCTAAAAGTTTCGTTCCATGATTTAAATGGTCGTGTCTACGATTGGTCAGATGAACGTGCGGCGGTATTTAAGATAACGTGCCTATTTACTTTGTTATTTTTATAAAGAGCAGGAAAAGGGCTGAGGTTTAAAAACATATATGTTGTGTATTAGGTAAATACATAATTTTATTAATCTCATCACATATTAATCTTGCGATCCGTCAGCCGGGACTATTATTATGGCTTTGCTTAGTCCTCCGCTCGCTACGGGGGCTCAATCAACAAGAACTAACCGAGTGCTAACCAAAACTAACCTAAAGCTAACGCAAACTAACCCAAAATTAAGAAAAAAGGCAAATTAAAAAACAATAAACAGAACATCTGTCGCGACCGACGGGAATCGAACCCGCAGCGGAGTGACAGGCACGCTGCCTACTACGCCACCGAGACTCTAGGCGCGTTCGGGATGCTCACGCCCTTCACTCCGTGCATACCTAAAATACTCTTTCAGCGTTCGACTATTACGCAGTGGGGTAAAAAGAGTTTACTCCAAAAGTTCCACCTAACAGATGGAAGATATTGGAGTGAGCCTGCGTAGTTTGAGAATCGAGCAAGAAGTGTTATTTTCGATTTTCATTTTGTGTCTTGTTTCTTGAAAATTTTAATTTTGTTGTCTTATGCACAAATTTTGTGGCCATGTGTCGTCCAAGATTATAAAAATATGGAAATAAGTAAATATCCGCATTGTCCTGTTATAGACGAGGCAGGTAACCCCGTTATATTTGATGGGTCACAGGTACTATGTAACAAAACATTAATAAAACTTGAAATTGAGCAAACATTGTGTCCGAATTCTCTTAAAAAAAACCATTTCTTAAAAATTAATATTGAAAACAGAAAACAGCTGTCTTGAATCCGTCAGTAATCTGTTGCTCCCTGGTCCAACAACTCCGAATCGTTCGACTATACATTTCGACTCCATACGCTCCAAGATCACGTGCCCTAAAATCCACTCGTACTCCACTCCAACTCCATTTTAATACCCGAACCCAGCAGTTGTAGAAATTTTGCTAGAACCTAGAGACGAGGCCTGTTCATATGGCTTTGCTCAACCTGCTCGGAAAATCAAAGAAATCAGCTTGGAGCAGAACACGAAATGCCATAACTGCACTCCAAGCAGATATTTCCTGCTCGGACGACTTCCTAGCTTGCTATCCCAAATCAACGCGCTTTTTGTTAAGACAGCACGTGGATAGTATATTTTATATATAGGGATATTTTTCTCAAAACAGAACACGATGCCTTTCAAAATTCAAAAAGTGGGGTTATATTATTATTTTATATTCAGCGGTTTTTGTTGATTATCTGTCATCTTCCTGCTTTTGCTCTAACTACTCCACCTCCAGACTAGGTGCAAGTAGAGCATGATCTAACTGATCTCGAGCACAGTGCTCCATCCCAAGCGAACAAAAATGGTTCGCTCGAGTCAACGCCACCTACACAAGATGCCGTTAGAGACGCTTTTACCTTGATGGCAGCCAAAATCAAGACTGTGGCGAGACGCTCATGGATGAACGTCAAACAACATAACCTCAATTTTTAAACAAGGAACTCAGGCCAATTTAATCATGGAACGTAACTTACATATTAGCCGCTAATTCCCTTGATTTATATTTTGCGACCGTGACTGTTTAAGGGTAAGTTTTCACTCAGTTATTGTGTACTCTAAGATTTTAGCCAGTTCAGGCCACAAGCTCAGTAGAAGTAGAGTTTATACCGTAACCACAGTTTATACCGTCACCGAATCAGATATACAACTCTGAGCCGGCACCTTTGATGTTAGTGAAGCCAAATTCAATTTTTTCATGGATTCTCATATTTCGAGCATGTGCATTATTGCTTGGAAACGTCAGAATTATACGGCCAGCTGGGTCGTGGACAGAGTCGAACTAAGATCTAATACACAAAATTCGCGAAACCAGTCCACAAAAAGCACTACAAACAAAGCCGACTGTCGAAAAAACAAGATGGTAGTGTTCGCTTTTCGGTTCCTTTTCAATCAACATAAGCCGTATTCGATTCGATCACTACGTGGGATCGATTCAGATCGATCTAACTGAACTTTATTGAACTGATTCGTGCTCGATTGTAAAAATATCACTTTGCCCCCACTACCTAAAAAGTGATCCAGCTCACCTGTAAGTGAACCGAAAATGGACCGGGATCACTTAGATCGGTTCAGTAGTTCAGGTAAATGATGGCATTTAAATGTCAATTGTCAATCGGCTTTTTTTTTTAATTGTTTTCATAATTTCATTTGACCTTGGTTCACTGAACTGAAATATCAGTTAAGTTTCAGTTCATTTTGAACTGATCTCCGGTCTCAATCGAATACGGCTATACTTTTCCTGTCGCCGCGCAGAAAATCAATAATCGAGATCTCATCTGAATACAAGCACAAGCCTGTTGCGGGCCTCGTTTTAAGGTTAATTCTCGCCAACACTATCTCTATCTCTTTCTCCTTGCAGGCGGTATATTATTGAAAAGAGACATACATATATGCCGAACTGATGTTTTATTTATAAAGGCGGCATTCACTCATTGAGCGCAGGCGCAAGATAAGAACTCCAAGCTCTCCTATTGGTTGAAGCGCTTGGCTTCAAAACACGTGGAGTTGTTTAACTGATTCGGGTACGGTATAAACTGTGGTATCGATTTCAAGCATCGCGCGTGCGTGTTCGCCATATATGTATAATATAGGGAGGGCAAAAGATGTAAAGTACTGTTTTAACTTCACGCAAAAAAGAAACAGACCTTGCTACTGACGGGAATCCAACCCGGGTCTCATATATTTTATTCCTAAAGATCCTAACGAGTCCTACCGCCTGACGTGTCCTACGCTGCGCGCGCATCACAATGTTTACCTCAATTTGTATTTCTTTTTCACTTCATGCAATGCCCTCCGGTCGCTTTGCTCGCTTCGGGGCGCAACCAAACAAAACTAACCTAAGGCATGCCCAAAATCAAGCAAAAAAACGTTTTACTAACTTAACTTTAAAAAAGACTTCCGCTTCGTTCTCGGTCGAGTTAACACGTGTCGCGTAGCGGCCTTTTCGTCTTCAGTTTGGGGGGCGCGTGGTAAACGTTCGAGGACCGTTTTGCATATATTTAATACTCCTATATCGTGTGTCGAGCCAAAAGTTGTCCGAAATCAAAACGAGATAGAATGATCGATGTGTACTTTGAGCGTTGAGCGCATGTCAAGGATTTCAACCAATAAGCGGGGCCCCTTCGATTATCGATCGCCTCCACGTGTGCGTGGACGTATAGAGCGCCGGATTGTCAGCTCGTTTCTCGTTTGCCGTTTACAGTCGTCCAACTATTATTCCGCGCTTGCTCATGCGCAAATTAACCAAAGTACACATCAAGCAAGTGCAACAAGTGCATCCGCGGCGAACTGCAGTTCCATGGTAAACAAGCTTGACACACGATATAGGAGTATTAAATATATGCCGTTTTGATTCCCGGAGGAAGAATAGAGTGTCTCGCGAGAGCTTTACCTTGGCTGCCGTCAAGGTCGAATGTTACAAATGCATACTATCGCCATCTAGTGTAGGTGGCATTGACTCGAGCGATTCATTCGCACTATGTCTTCGCGATGTAATCAATTTGCAGCATGAGCCGTCGTGGTCTAGAGGTTTAGATGGTTAGGTCTCAATTCTGTGGCTATCGGCGGCGTCTCGTGTTCAAACCCCATTGTTTTTTTTTACGGTTGTTTCTAAACAGTTTTTTCTTGTTTTTCGGTATGTCTTGGGTTAGTTTTGGTTAGCAAATGGTTTTTTTCTTGATTTTGGGTACGTCTTGGGTTACGTTTGGGTTAGCACCTGGTTAGTTTCCTTTTCTTGAGCCCCTGTAGCGAGCGGAGGGCCATACGAAAAGTGAAAGATTATTTATTGTAATATATATACAGCAGCTTGCATGTGTTTCCGCGAATACATTCACAAAGAATCCCCCTTCTTTGAATGAATTTGGTGTCTGTATCCGCATTTGTAACATTCGACCTTGACGGCAGCCACAGTAAAGCTCTCGCGAGAAGCTCGTAGGAAGAATCGGACGTTCAGCCGGTGGTTTAACCTTAAAAAGCCGTGCATGGTTCATCTCACAGCTACCACTTTGCGTGGTGAACACCTTGAAGGGTCAAAAATATAAGCCATTGGGCCAAAACTTTATTTTAAACTGCATCTCTACTAGACAACGGAGGGGCATTTATCACACAGGTCAGACACCCTTAGTTGTGCGATCCGAAATATTTCAAACCGAGTTTCTTGGTGAATGCCGTCCAGCGAAGCCCACACGCAAAAACACAAAGGAGAATAATCTTAGAAAAGCACGTCTTGCCACTGGAATCACAGAAACACAGCATTTAACCACTGAGTCACGAGGCCCACTGAAAGTATCCCCTGGACCATAAAGACATCTATTTATCAGAAATGTGTATATGTAAACCATATATTTAATACTACTATATCGTGAGTCGAGCCAAAATTTGTCCGAAATCAAAACGAGATAGAATGATCGATGTGTACTTTGGCCTGTTTCACACATACACGGCGACCGCGCAACAGGCCCGTCTCCAGGGGTGAGGCGGCGAGGCAGCCGCCTCGGGCGGCCGATTTTTAGGGGCGGCCATTTCAATTTTTTCTATAAAGTTTTAATGTGTTTGTATGTAACACGGTAAACACTCGCAATGAATATAATATATAAAACGCTTCATTCGTACTATAAGCAGCTCATCGCGCGTTGTATGCAATAATATCCAGCGCCTTAAAAAATTAAACCCCACTATATAAACGGTCTATTCGCAATTAGCATTAGCAATTTTAATTCGCAGTGAATGAAAAATCGCATTAACAGTCGCAACTGCTAATGAAAATTCGCGACTTTGCACATCTTTAGGGACGGGCGACATCGCCCTAGAGCGATTCAGGCCAATTTTTACGGAAGTGGCCGAAACGCAACCCGATTGATTGATCGATTACTGAACAGCACGTGGGTGGGGCGAGCGCATCTTACATATTAGGAGATCGACTTTATTGTTTTATTTAATGCAAGCGTGTTTTCTTGTTTACTTAGACAACTCTATTTGCCTTTTGTTTTTGAGTTGAGCAGAGCTGTGTTTTAATGGTAAGTTAATGTTATACATATTATTACATAAGTAAAAGTAATAAATCTGTTGTCTTAAGATTAAATGGGAGAGGCTCGCGGCGTGCAATTCGGAAATATTGGTCATTTGGGTAAATTATATGAGCTCTTTTTTAAAAGATAACTAATATTTGTAGAAGTAGTAATAAGAATAAGATGAGTAGTAATCCAAGAAAAACAAAACGGTTATCAGGAGCAGAATACCGTAAGATTAAAATTAAAAAAGAAGATGAAAAAAGAGCATTATCCAATTCATTCTTAAAATTTTTAGCCAAAACAGACCACGAGCTGCCATCTTCGTCAGGTAAGGAAAACTTTTTTTTATTTTCAGAAATTGAGAAAAAGCTGTAGGGTGGTGCTTTTTATCAGATTGCATAAAACACAAAAAAGCTAGAATCAATGCACCAGGACCAGGCCAATATTTTACTAAATCATTTTGTCAAAATAGTCTTTTACAGAAAATAATATTTTATAGGAGCTAATACGGTCATTATTAACAGCAATATTCGTTCAAATAAGTGAATTTTAGTAATAATTTTTTTAAAAATATTTCTACAATAGACCAATCTGCAACTATAGTTAACGCCAAAGACAGCAATGGCACTATAATCCAGGAAAAGTCTAATGAGGCTTCAGAAAGCAAGGAAAACGAAGATAATATTAATGATAACGAAATGAGGGATACCACAACAGAACAGCTAAATGTCGTTTTGGATTCAAGAAAGTGGTTTCAAAAGTTTACTTAATAACCAAATATTAACAGGCAACTTATCTTTTTAGAACATGGTTTTGACTATGAGGATCCTGGGACATGGCCATTTCCTTTACACAAAAAAATGTGGACCATTTAGTTAAACTTAGTCCAGCCGAAAGCGAAAGACTAGACTATGATTTTCCGCTTAATTCAGAAGGGCGACGTTTTACTTCTTCAAATTATTATAGAAAAATGGCTAATGAAGAAAAAATTAGAAGAGATTGGTTGGTATATTCCAAAACAATGGAATCTGTCTACTGCTTTCCGTGCAAAATATTCTACTCAGGTGCTCATTGTCTTTCTTTCCTGTAGTCTTACTGAAAAAAACGGGTTTTGTCAGTGGAAAAATTTAGCTAGAGCACTTAGTTTCCATGAAATTAGTAGTTGGCACATGGAAAATTATAGAAAGTGGAAATTTTTGCAAAAATCACTAACCACTAATACTATTGACGCCATCCAACAAAGGCTCTTAGAGACAGAAAGAGAGCGTTGGAAAAATATAGTAAAACGAATCATTTCAGTTATTCTTTTCTCGGCAGGTCAAAATTTGGCATTTCGTGGTTCATCAGAAAAAATGTATGCTCCAGTAAATGGCAATTTTTTAAAAACTATTGAGCTTCTTGCAGAATGGGACCCTATTATGCAAGAGCACTTAAACAGAATTCAAAAAAGTGAACATATTAATGTTCATTATTTGGGACACAATATTCAGAAGGAACTTATTGAAGCTATTGCCAACAAAATCAAAATGAACATTATTGCTGACATTACATAATCAAAATATTTTTCTATTATTCTTGATTGCACCCCGGATAAAAGCAAGGTAGAACAAATGACTGTAGTATTAAGCTATGTAATACTTAACCCTCTGCAAGGAAAGGAAAGTTTTATCGAATTTTGTCCAGTGCCTGAGACTTCTGGGCAAAATTTAACAGAAGAAATTTTAAAAAAGCTGACTGATTTGAATTTAGACATTCAAAATATACGCGGCCAAAGCTACGACAATAACGCAAATATGAGGGGAAAAATGTTGGAGTACAGAGACGAATTTTAGACATAAATCCACGTGCTGCGCATTCCCTGAATTTAGCAGTTAACGATGCAGTAAAATCCACATTTGAGGCAGTCAACTTTTTTTCAACTATTCATGCAGTTTATTTATTTTTTGTCGCTTCGACACAACGATGGAGTATATTAACAAGAAATATAAAATATTTAGCATTAAGACCGTATGCGAAACCAGATGGGAAAGTCGTATTGAATCAATAAAAGCTTTCAAATATCAGATCGGAGACATTTACGATGCCTTAATAGAGATCACCTCTTCTCAGAATTTAGATGCAAACATTAAAAATGAGTCGGACAGTTTGGCCAAAAAATTAAAAATTTAAAATTTTTAGTATGTACCGTGCTTTGGTATGATATTTTAAACAAGGTCAATCCTGTGAGCAAACTTTTACAGAGTCCTGATTTAAATATTGTGGAAGCAACTAACACCTTGGAGTCATTGGGTAAACATTTTGAAGGACTTAGAACTGACAAGTATTTTGAAGAGTTGTTAGTAGATGCAGCTAAATTGGCCCAAGAGCTGGAAATCGAATGCAATTTTATGCAAGACCCTAGATCTCGACCACGAAAAAAAACTTTTTACGTATGAATCTGATGATGAGCCTTTATTAGATCCAAAATTTAAATTTAAGGTCGAAATATTTTTTGTTTTAATGGATACCATAAGCCAACAAATTGAAGAAAGGTTTCAGCTTTTAAAGAACCATTCTGATTACTTCTCATTTCTGTGCAACATTTCTTTGCTTGCATCTACGAATAGAGAAGATTTAACAAAACTATGTATGGACTTACATATATATCTAACAGATGGAGAAAGCAAACATATAGACGGTTTGGAGCTTAGAGACGAAATTTTGTCATTGATTGCGTTTACAAATAGTAGCAATTTTAAAGGCCCAATGCAAACTTTACAATATTTATCGAGTAATGACCTGAAAATAATTTCGCAAATCTCACAATAGCCTTGAGGATTCTCCTTACTTTGCCTGTGTCTGTAGCTGGTGGAGAAAGAAGTTTTTCTAAAATAAAATTAATAAAAAATTACTTGCGTTCTAGCATGCTACAGGAACGGCTATCCAGCTTGTCGATAATCTCGATTGAACACGAGCTAGCCAACAACTTAAGTTACGAAGACATAATTCAAACATTTGCGGAAAAAAGAGCCAGAAAATGTTTGTAGAAATTTATAAGCTCGATTATTTATTTATAATTATTTGTTCGTTTGTATTCGTTTTTAATTAAAATATTTTTAATACATTCAATTTTTTATTTAGATCTTCAGCTAAGATATGTCTTTTTAAAAAACTTTCAATAAAAGTAAGCATTTGTATCTAAAGTAGTTATCTAGTCTAAATTAGTTCTCAGAGGAGGATAACAGTGTAGAATCCCCCCCCCCCACCTTCCTTAATTGGTCTGTTGTAAGGGGCGGCCAAATCCTGCTGCTCGCCTCGGGCGGCCTAAGGCCTGGAGACGGGGCTGCGCGCAAACGGCCCCGTTTGAACGGTGCTGTTCCATTATGTTGCCGCACACACGGCTCCGGTGCATGTGAAAACACTCATTATTTCATGCGCCCTTTAGCCGTGTAAACGGCGCCGTTTGGACGGCCACCGTGTATGTGTGAAACAGGCCTAAGGGACGCATGAGATAATGAGTGCTTTCACATGCATCGGAGCCGTGTGTGCGGCAAATTTTTACCGTGATGTTGCCGTGGCTTCCCACTGAATTGGACGGTCACCATTACCGTTTGAAAGGCGCGAACTCTTCAGTCGAGTACTGAATTATATGGAAGCTTTCACACTTGCCGTATTTAAGACAGGTTTATTTACTTTTCTCGTGTATTTACATTTTACATTGGCATTTGTATTATGTTAATAGCGTTAAAAATGGAAAACGCAGATATAGTTTGTTATTGATCATTTTATATCGTCAGTGGAAGAAAGGCCTGTTATCTGGGACAAAAGAAGCTGCTCGAAAAGGACATAAAATGGTCCAAACTGTTTCCTTTCCATATTTATAGGATGTACCCACCCAATTCTATTTCCTTTTCATGCGTCTATATAAGATCATCATTAGCTACCCATACACCAGCGTTCATTACCGGCATTCAGTCTTCTAGCGTTCTTTCCTTTCAAAATATTAAAGGAATAATAAAACTTTGATCGCACCCTAACACAAATAATTTTCGTGCAATCTTTCCTCTCAATTTTCCCTTCGTTCAGTCGTCTCATATTTTGCGGGGAAAATAATCTGCTTAGAGGCCACTAACGTAAAAATCATATTCTTCAGATATTTCTATCCAAAGCGCCTGTGAAAGGAAAGAGTGTTGGATAATGGACAAATTAATCATCTGGGAGGACACTGTTCCTCTCAATTATTACTCATTAACTGGCGTTCTTTCCTGCGAGATTCGACATTCCCATGGGAAAGAACGCTGGTGTATGGGTATCACTCTCTTGAACGTCGGTATATCGTGACAAGAAAGATGGTATTCGGATCTATCATCTTATTACTCATTAACTGGCGTTCTTTCCCGCGAGATTCTACATTCCCGCAGGAAAGAATGCTGGTCTATGGGTAGCTATTGCTCTAGCAGGTGTACGATCCATATACTCATTAGAAAACGGTAATGTGTGAAAAGTCAACATAATGGAACGGTACCGTTCAAACGGTGCCGTTTGCGCGGTCGCCGTGTATGTGTGAAACAGGTTTCATCTATTTGTCGGAAATGTGTATGATGCGCGCGCAAGCCAAGGACTCGTCAGGCGGGAGGACTCGACGCGGCGGATAGTTCCAAAAATTATGATACATCTCCCTGTTATGGCCATTCGCACACAAGAGTCTAGGTACAGACCCCGGCCGTTTTATTTAAAGCTTCAAACTCTATCCCGGGGTATTATGTATGATGTATGGTAGTTTTGCATGACCCTTCGCTCGTTACGGGGGCTCAATCAACAAGAACTAACCAAAACTAACCCAAGGCTAACCCAAACTAACCCAAAATATTATTATGACTTTGCATGACCCTCCGCTCGCTTCGCTCGCTACGGGGGCTCAATCAACAAGAACTAACCAAAACTAACCCAAGGCTAACCCAAACTAACCCTAAATTAAGATAAAAAGGTAAATTAATAAAAAAACAATTAAAAAAAAACTGTCGCGACCGACTGGAATCGAACCCGCAGCGTCGGGATGAGACGCAAGCACGCTACCCTCTACACCACCGAGGCCTTGCTGAAACTTTGCTAGACCGTAGTGAAATATGAATTTAATCAAAAAGGTGATGCTGGTTGCATAACACCGGGTTTGAAGCTTTAAATAAAACGGCCGGGGTCTGTACCTAGACGCTTCTCATTCGCACGGCCTCTCTTAATCCAAGATTAAGTTAAGGTGCACCTTATCTGGTGTATTTTTGTTGCACCATCTCTCTTAAGTGTAAAGCTTCACTTAAAAATCATGTAAAATTAAGCCTTGGAAGTGGTCGGGTTTAAGCCTTTTATCTCATTTCTCTCCTTTGTTTTTTAATATAATTAAGCATTTCTCTTGAAACATCAGTTACCACTATGGACTTTGCAAACTTTTTAATCGATGAAGAAGACGAATTGGATGAATTAATGTTAATAGTCTTTGGTATTCCCTGAAGAGTTTACCAACGATTAGAATATTTTTATTCTTTCGATAACGTAACGTTTTTCAAAAGGTTTCGTTTAAGTAAACAAACAGCTCTAATATTTTAGAGTTAATAGAAGATTAAATTGAATACCTCTACGAGCCGTGTAATATGTAATATAAGCTTCACTATATGTATAATAACATAACATTGAAGTAAAAAAAATCACCGAACTAAAATAATAAAAAATGTCAACGGCAACGGTCATCGCCAATGCCAACAGGGGGAATAGAAAAAGCACCATAAAAGTAACCAAAATTGCAACATTGCCAAGTTTACCTAACGTTTCGCTAAGATTTCGTTAAGCCTTGGTCGCGGGAACAAAATTAATCTAAGGTAGACCTTAAAGTTGAGGGGGACTTACTAAAGTCACGATCTTAAGCAAAGCCGTGCAAACAGCCATAATGTATCATGTCCAAAAATAAGGTTTGCTGTTACGGCGTCATACTACATGTCGTTTCGTTTCAAGTATAAATAGGCTGACCAGAAATATTTAGAGACATAGGAGTATATACAAGAAACCATAGAGCCACAATCAAAGTAATGTCATGGGTGGCGTAAACAGAGATGCTCCGGAGGGCCTCTGTTGCAGGGAGAACATTTTTGGGGTACTACGCTCAATTTTCACCCAAAGTCGCTAAAATTGAGATCCAATATTAATATAAATCAAAAATATAATAGCTTAAAGGCACGTAAATAATAGAATAGATATTTAAAATAAAAGTAAAATAAAATTTTTGATTGCGCCCAGATTATCAGCGGTTGATTTTTTAAACAAATTCGACTTTTATGACGGAAATTCTGGCTCTTGGCAAAAAGAGTATATGGTGGCGCTTCTAAAAAGCTAGCCTCTAGGGTGGTATTAGATTTTCATGTCCATGATGCCGATATAGGACATACGTTTACACATCAGTGCCTCGGGTACTAGCAGACTCGCTTAATTTTTTTCCCTTGTTTAAGCCTTAGTCGCATATTCCTCATGCTTTGCTTGCTTAAACGTTTCGACGATGCAGAAAACATGTTTTTTCATTGATTATTATAATAATTATATTTGTGTATTTTCAATAGTAATAGAAAAGACCGTCGATGTGAAACGAAAAAAATATTTAAAAAATTTTCCCATAAGACAAATTTTCTGATAAACGATATAAAACCACTTTTGACACGAGCAGGCAGTCTCACATATCAATTTATTAAAGTAATACCCGCCTGTAACCAAATTATCGACGTGTGTTACGGAATTTGCTATATTTGATATCGATGACGTTATTACTTCCGTTTTTACCGTTTTTTCGCTAGAAGCAAACGATTTTTTTAATAAACAAAAAAAAAGCGTGTGCGCTATGTTCGCATAACTGAAGTGAAACTTCTTAAACTTAAACGCCCTAGCCTTATACATATCGTAACGGATTTGGTTAAAAAGTAGTTTTTTTTTTAATATACCACTCAATTAACAAAAAAAGGGCTAAATGAAAAAAAATATTCTTCATAAAAGTTTCGCTTATGTCTTGACAAGGTAATAGATCTCATGTTTTTTGCTTGTAAACTAGCAAAGATATCACAATAAAACATCGTGACCGTTTTTCGTTCCCTCTCTTCGTGTTGCGCTGGCTGTGTCGTTCGTCGTGTATCGCCCGCCGTGTGTCGCGACCTTCAAATTTTACTACCGGCGCGCGTTAAGAAGTTTCACTTCAAAAAATGAGCGAGTCTGCTAGTACTCGAGCGAGACACTCCGTTGCGCGTGTACCATGGCATACGTGTCGCAGTTGTACATGAATAAACCTTAAGATTCAGTTTATGAGATACCGCTATGTAAAATTACAATAATCAGACCTTTACTCAGTCAGAACGACAACGTTTATCATTTACCACAATATAAATTTAATTGTAAGAATAATGAAATATAGCATAAAAAAACTATGTGCATTAATTGAATCACACTAGTAAATATCGCAGTTATTTATAGATACACATTGGTAAGCTTTGCTTACACCTAAACAGTTCCAAAAATAATTATATCAATAACACGCAAAGAAATAAAAACACGCAAACTAATACACGCTGGAAAATACTAATAACACGCCAGCAACATTAGGTAGAAAGATCACAATTATAACCTAAACTTATCTTAACTGGTCTTTGCCGATATCACCTACGGCGTTCTGCACGTGTACTATTGGTAAGCACCTTGGGACCCATCAAACTCTCAGTGGTATTTGAGGTAATGTCCATACCTCTATGGCTGCAGTCGGTACCAATAAAACACCACCAACTGTATTGACTGCATGGTAGCTACTTCGTTAGCTACTTAAACTCCATCCAAGCAAAGCTCGCTTCAAACAAAAAAAAAATAGCTTGCTCATATACACAACTCCAAGCAAAACAGCTCCAGCCAAGGAAAATAGCTCCCATAAAAATATAGCTTCTGGTAAAAATGGCTCCCGGTATAGAAAAAACCTTGAAAGAGAACAAGCGCTAAGTATGAATTCTCTTACTGCAATTCCATGCAGCTCCTCTTTTAGCATACTCTCCACTCAAAGAGTATTTAAAAAAAAATTAGAGTAGTTAATAATAATAATGAGAGTCGTCTTGCCAAAATGCGAAGGTCATAATAAAACCAATATCATATCACCCTACAGGTGATAGACATAAAATACTAAGAAAACTGACCAATAATATAATCACTGTTTGCTCTTTTAAGAGTTTAGACCCCCAGGCAAAACAAAGCTTGTCCATTTGTCATTATTATTAAATCTAAATTTACTAAGCTCACGTAGGGCTTTACAAGTTCTCGTAAGCCAAAATTCCAAGTGGAAAAGAAATTTATCAAAGATTATATACAACATTATACCCTATTATACAATACAGGTGCCCGTAAAACAAAGAATCAGCTATGAGTGCTCGACTTCAATATCATACCGAAGACGGTATCATGAACTATTATTCAATACGCTTGTTTTCCCCAGAATATTACTTCTTGCAAAAATAATGAGTATAAATAAGTCATGCTATGCCTGTTCTAGGCCTAAGTTATCTTTTGTTTGACGATATTGCATGATATACGTGCAAAAATTAGTAAATTTTCAAAAGTAACACTCTCTATATAGCAGTATTGTGCAGTATTTCAATCCCCTCTGAGACCCGTTAGAAAACTATAATGCAGTAACTTACACTCTGATAAAACAAATCCCCCTGTACAGAAAATAAATGAGAATGTACAAAATGTAAGATATGTAGTTATATTTATTTACCTAACTACGTAGGGTTTTTCGATGGTAATGACGAATTGGAAGCAGCGCTCTCTCTCCTACAGGCATTCCTCGAGGAAGGAAACGGTGTACTTTGTTACAGAATCCACTGCACGTGGCAAGTTACCAACCAAAATCTTGACTTCAGACAAAAATCCAACCAATCCAGTCAAGCCATTTACCACAGCAACCTAGGAACTATGCCACTTTATACCCGAAATAAGTATAATCCCCCTTAGGGTGATTTAAAAATTCTTAAACTTTTTATCAGGTATACGCACTACCTCCTTGAAGGGTTTTTGAAGAAAGAGAACGACCTCAGGTCAAAATCAGCCACATAGATCGTGAAATTCAATGCTAAAAAGACAGGAAAAAAACTCGGCCCACAGGCCCACTTTACACTGTCCTGCAACCTACGCAAAATACTACCAGCCGGTTGTCCCCACATTTACTAACATCTGCAATATGCAATGAAACGTATCTAAGACTGTATGATATTATGCATTGCTGGTAGGACAAAGAAATCCAACGATAATTCCACCATTGACAATGACCAAACAAGCAACAACTAAATCATTCCGAACGGCGGCCATTTAAAACTCCTAACATCAAATCTGTTCAACGCAAAAATTTGCGAACAATCGGACCTAAACGTACCTTAAGCGAGTACCGGTTTTCTTGCTGAAACATTTGCGAAGTAATTCGAGCGTCGTTGCCAAGTTAGGGAATACACGCATTTACTAAAACATCCTGACTGCGTATAATTAAAGCGAAAGCGAAAAACAGTCGTTTAACCACAAACTAATGGTAGCATATCGATTAATTATGTATTTTCTTGTTGGCTTGAATCGTAACCACGTCAAAATCGCATGAATAATGCTCAGCGAACATAACATCTAGCAACGTTCCAAGAATATCCCTTTTATTTATTACATTCGTCCATAGGCAACCAACAAGTCTTATTTTTAATCGTGACTCTAACATGATTTATTATTATTGTTTGAAGGTTATATCAAAAGTAAACATTGATTGAATTTTAACTTTTCCCTACAAAATATTGAAACAAATCCAGGAATAATAACCGAGAAATCCCAAAACCAATGTTTCTGACATTCATGAAACCGTTTTTAATGTATATTGTCATCGAAAAGGAAATTATTCGCAGGTAATAACGTTTTGAAGTGCAAGCCTATAACTTGCATGTTTTTCTCGATAGCGGGCAGAATACGGTACGATTTAGATTGATTATGTACTAAGCCAGCGATATCAACCAGAGAAAATAGAGTTACGTATATAACTATCGTGCTTTCAATCTATTCCTCTAACAGCTCGATAAAAGGCAGGATCCAAACGAGTAAGTAGTCTCATAGTCTAGTAATAGATCTAGGATTAAAGGTGTAATAACTGACTTTATTTGACATCTATCTGTTACATGTTTTCATGCTAAATTGACATGTAACACCGCCGCGTAAGATGTTTACACATCAAAACTAACCATAATAATCAACGCGAGCGAAGCCGCGGGTAAAAGCTAAAAGTGTCCTATCTCCTTTACTCCTTTACTATACTCTTGAAAATGTCTGTACAAAACTTCATGATAATCGGTTCAGTAGTTTATGCGTGAAAGCGTTAGAAACAAACAGACAAACACCTTCGCATTTATAATATTAGTTAGGATTCTTTAATAATACTTACTGGCAGCTTCAATCGGAGTGGATTAATTCACTGCACAAATTCGACACGAAAATTTAATGCCACCAGGAATAGCATCAACCTATGGACACAGCTTATTCACTTCCAGCTAGTCATCTTGGGCCGGCATCCTTTGATTTGGGAAAGTCAATAACCAAATTTTGCAAATTTTAGAAGAGGGCGATGACTCAATATTGATTTAAACGTCTGGGCATGTGAATAATACTTTTGACAGTTCGTTTAATTTAAAATATGCTGTTTTATCGTCTAAAATCCGTTTAAAAGCGATATTAAATGGCAAAATTGTATACAAATCCGAAATTTCCGGACTTTATTAGGACGATAGCCGTGGCTTCGGACGAATTTGTCGTGGATTTTCAAGCGAAAATTCATTTTAAATTCAACCGTCTATTAAAAATACACTGCGAATATAATATAATGAAAATCTAATACCGCCCTAGCGGCTAGCTTTTTAGAAGCGCCATTTGAGTCATTGCAATCGCGGCCATCCTGGATTAGCTTGCTCCTCATACTCCTCAATGCGCACGGGTTATAATGTCACATCGGTTTACACATTCCGTCCCCACATTTCCGTCCCATTTGCCGAGATTTACCCTCATACCTCCGCGTAAGATCTATACACATCAAAAAATGGAACAATTCAGCAAAATTTATACTGGTTAACTGTGAAACAATACAAGCAGTAAACAAATAGTCAATCCGTCGCTTAATCCTAAAGCTCCTAAACTTTTTATCACTCAATAGATGACGTAAGAGTTCAATTCACTTATTTATATTGACGCTCAGCACATACCTTTTTTTGGAGATATCCGCCCGCGTCCTGCCTCCTCAATATGTTTACATTTGTATTTTTGTCACTTCACGCATGGCTCTCCGCTCGCTACGGGGGCGCAACCAACAGAAACTAACCAAAACTAGCCCAAGGCATTCCCAAAATGAAAAAAAACTTTTACATATAATATTAAAAATAAAAAGAACATATCGTGCCACTGGAATCGAACCCGGGCCGCCGTATCGCACACTCAGCATCCAACCACTGAGCTACGAGGCCAGTTGACAGCAAATCGCTATCGCTAGACCCTAAAGATATGCTGAAACGTCTTTGCAGCGTTGACCCTGGGGGGCCGTAACGCTGTCCCGCCCAGGACGCATATATTTTATTCTTAAAGGTCCTAACGAGTACTATTGCCTGACGACTTCTGGGCTGGGCGTGGATCAACCTCTCACTCTCTATGAACCTTGGTGCATCACAATGTTTACATAAACACATTTCTGACAAAGTGACAAATAGATGTCTTTATGGTCCAGTAGATTGTTTTCAGTGGGCCTCGTGGCTCAGTGGTTAAATGCTGCGTTTCTAATACGGCGGCCCGGGTTCAATTCCAGTGGCAAGGCATGCTTTAAGGTTATATTATTTGTAAAACGTTTCTTTTTCCTTGATTTTGGGCATGCCTTGGGTTAGTTTCGCTTGGTTGAGTCCCGGAGCGAGCGGAGGGCATTGCATGAAGTGAAAAAAATACAAATGTATACGTAAACAATGTGATGCGTGCGCAGCCCCGGATTCGTCAGGCAATAGGACTCGTTACGATCTTTAGGAATAAAATATATGCGCCCACCACTTTCACGTCTTAAAAGATGTCGTTACGTTGGCAGCAGTAATGGCATTGAATTGGCTTTTTAACTAAAATCGGTTACAAGTCGTTTGGAGAAGGAGATTCCAATATACCGTCAATATGGTCGGTTCATGAGCGGATGAACCTCTTTTTCTATGTAAAATTTGTCCCACAGGTCATGACACGTTATGTACGCGCCGGCTAGGCGTCCAATTCCACTGCACTTCTGGTTGTAATGTTTGGGGGGTCTTCGTCCTGCCATTTCCAGACTCATCACCTTTAGATCGAGGATCATGGGCGCCGGGGCTCGTCTCTTTTGCACTTCACGTTCAGCGGAATCCGACAGGACGGATATCCCAAAACTCCAGGGCTACCACAAGTGACTAAGTGACTTATTTCTACACCCTGCAAGGGAGAGGTCTACCATCCTTCTCGCCCGAGTGTTACCAGACGCAGTAAAGCGTCTTCTGAAGACCGCGCATAGTACTTCTAAAGGACGGCGTGAATGTAATGCCGGAGGAGTGTAGTGTAGGACAGGCGGCGAGGGACTGGAGGTGGCCCGATGTTCAGTAGGGGTGCACTGAAGAGCTTCGCTCGAGACAGGGAAGAAATGCATGGGGTTTGTGAGAAATTAACAAGAACGACAGGATAAAATATAGTACACTGGGCTCTGTGATCTTAAGGATTGTCTTTCCTTTGATGATATTCACAGCTGTGATAGTTACTTTTGCTTTCGGATTGTTAATATTGTCTCGAGAGACATTCGTAGTGGGCTCGCTAGAGTCGATACTAGCAGTACCAGCAGCAACGGTATGCAGGAAGTAGTATTGGTCCAGTTCAAGCTGGGCGGCTCTCATCGGCGTGGTGTTGGTAATGTTAGGTGGTGCGGGCGGATCGGCTTGTGGTTCATTGTTCGAGAACCCGAGTGGGTTCGGGTTCTGCCTTCTCAGCACAGTGCGATGGGGTTTTGAAAACTCGGTTACTGGTGGGAATCGCGTCAGGGTCGGCCGTTAGGTGGGGGACTGTTCGCGTACGATTAAAGGCAAGCGATGTCACTGATCCAGCAAGGTTGCCAATCTGTGGGAAATCCCCAAAACGTGGGGAATTTCAACAGGTGTGGGGATTTTGTGGGGATATAATCACTGTGGTGATTTTGTAACACTTTAAATAAATCGAGAGAAAAAGCTATATGCTTTATATTTTCACGTGATTTTTTCATTCATAAAACTTAATATACCATTTTTAATTATTTTTTTGCGATTTTAATAAATAGACCGGAAACCATGTTGCCATTATTTTTATTACTTATTTCAAATCTGACAAACCTAAAAAATCCATGAGGGATGTGGGGAATCGCGCCAGTTTTTGAGGGGAAAACGGTTCAGAGCAGTTGGCAACTCTGGATGCCAGCATACTTGGCATACTACCGGTACCCGGTACTATGATAACGCAATGACTGCGACTGCGAAAACAATTTTCCCGATGTTTCCCGGTAAAAAAAATTACGTTTGTTTGAATTGGCGAAAAAAAAATGGAGTCTGCAACCCGTAAAATAAGAAATTTATAACGAGTTAGCACCTTCATCAATAGTTTCAGGAAATACTGCCAATTACAGATAATTGAAAAAGAGACACTTATTCATAATAATAATAATAATAGAAAAAGTGTAATTAAAAAGCACATATTAGCAATTGTCTTTTCAAGCCGTCATACTAAACACGGAAACTATAAAATAATAGATTTGCTTCATGTATTTTGTTATTATACGTAAATAAATATGAGCCTTTCAATTGTTTGTACTCCTTCATCTAGTATATACCATTTTATAAATGGAATAACATTTTCGTGGTCGCGTACAGATAGCTCCCATGATACAAATAATACATTGCTCCACATGAAAGAGCCGCATCTGCTTCCAACACTAGAATAGGCCTGCCAACTTTGTTAACACCTAGGGAAATTGGCTCATTAAAAAAATGCCTAGTAGGGAGAAAGTTGCAGAAATGAGTATATTCTAATTTTATGCCGGAATGTTTAGTTATTTTTGAAACCTGTAATTGACTAAAGCAATTATTCAAGAAAAAAATATACTACGGTTTAATAAAAAAAATAATAATTTTAAAATAATAATTGTGGCTGTCCATGGTCTAAAAACCGAAAGGTACAGGGTTATCCAACGAAGACTAGACAAGGCGATTTTTTGACTTTCCCTGTACTTTTATAAAAAAAAACTGAAACAGCCATCTTATGTAATTTTCTCCCGCGAATTCGGATATGTTCAGCAAAATACAATTGAACATCAAATAAAAGTGCTAGGGGTCACTTTGATATTTTTTTAAATGGAACACTCTGTATATTACTACATTTTTGGACTCTCTAGAAAAATCTAAACACATTTTGTGTATAATATCCTATACCTATCTTTAGCTGTTTACCAAATATTGACAGTTGAAAGTCGGGCATTTTGACAGGCTCTAAAATCTAAACCGCACGAGATCAAAGAAAACGGTTTGCACATTCCTATCTTGGGTTTTCATAAGCTATC
>MU183659.1:66563-84331 GCA_016904865.1 Pissodes strobi | reverse complement strand
CGCAGGTTGACCAAGCGGGTAGAGTAAAAGCCGGCTAGCGAGAAGCGGTGCACTATGTTCGTACCCTTACGTGCGAGTGCGCTAAATGTCTTTTAAAACGTGTATTGTATACTATTTTTTCTATTTTGCACGTTTTTTAATGAAAATCATTAATTTATTCAAGTCGCGATCAAAAGTTGGACGGCCATCTTGTCACTTTTGACGTCTGAACATTGAACAATTTTGTTAATATTATAGCAACCAGTCAACAAAAATAGTGTTGAGCTTCTTTTCGATACTACTTTGCGTATCGAAAAGACTTCTTTATGATACCAAAATAGAAAAAAGCCTTTAACTAGGTTCTGAAAGTAATCATTACAAATTGGAGAAACTTTCCACTAACTCAAGTATTATGGAACTGTTCCTGTGATCCGCGTGATAAAACAATTCCTATTGATTGTACTAAAGACCTTGTTCAGAATCAGGACCCTTTTATTGATAAATCAAATTGAAATATTTTAACTAGTGCGTCTGTAATTAGGAAAAAAATTTAGGATTAATTTCTAGAACATCTCAATAAACCTATTCCCAAAATAAAAACAGAAAAACACATTCACGTTTGATATGTTTCTCACTCACCCTGCATACTCAGATATATTTTTTGTCTGACGGTTTTCTTAGATCTGCACAACTTTTGCATTTTTAGTTTTTTTTTTCCAGAGGTAAAATATCAGGTACTCTGTAGATGATGATGATCCTATGGAGTGATGGTTTTCTTAAATCCATACAACTTTTGCATTTAAAGTTTTTTTAACTCTTATAACAAACTGTTCAGAGGTCTCTAAAGTATAAGGTTAATAAGAAACAACCCTGTATATCGAAGTACGCCGAATCTTCTTGACTTTCTTGAATAAGGTTTCGTTATTCTTTATTGCTGTGTTATTTTAATTTATTCGAGCATTGTGCAATAAACGTTTAATTTTCTAAACAACAGCATGTTTGGCTGGTATTTTCAAAAAAGTATCCAAATTAAATATTTTAAAAAACTGTTTTTTTTTTGTTATAGGTACTTATATTTTGGCTACTTCTGGACTGTTTACTATAAGAGCTACAAAAAAACTTTAGGGGCAAAAGTTTTACGCAAATTTAAGAAACCCCTCAACAAATACCACAGGGTGAGTAAAAAACGAGTAACATGCCAAGCTTGTATTTTTGTTCAACATAATAAATAGATGCAAATAATTTTAAGTCACAAAGTATATAGTTAGTTAATACTGCCGGTTATACAGGGTGGCAATTAGAAAACGTACAGGGTTATCCAACGAGGACTAGACAAGGCGATTTTTTTACTTTCCCTGTACTTTTATAAAAAAAAAACTGAAATAGCCATCTTATGTAATTTTCTCCCGCGAATTCGGATATGTTCAGCAAAAAACAATTGAACATCAAATAAAAGTGCTAGGGGTCACTTTGATATATTTTTAAATGGGATGCCATATTTTTCATGTGATAATCCGATTTCTCATATAAATTTTGATCTAAAATGATGGATTTTTAATTCAAAAACGCCTTTTTTCTTCAGCTTTAAATTCGGAAAATGTTCGTCTACCGTACGATTAATATCTGATAGATGGATACCCGTTTCACCTGTTCAACCTTTAACCTGCTTTAAAGCGGCCGTAAGTCAGACTAAATAATCAACTTTCAAATTTCTATACTATATTTTTCACGAATTAGTTACAAATAATGAAATATTCTTTAGAAGAACGTCTAATGCCCGGTTTCTGAAGTACCAGATATCTAGTGTATAAAGTTATGAAGCCTATAATTACTATGGTTACAATTGTATTAACAATCGTTGTCATAGGAAATATTTGAAGAATAAAGTTATCCATACTTTCAGAAACTGGGCATAAGTGTAATAAAATTATATTACAAAAGTGGAGAGAATGCTCGACAAACACAAAGAACATTTTTTGAGAGGTTCCAGAGACACATTTCAGTAGATACAATTCTCAGAATTAAGACCCTATTTGAAGAAAGCAAGACATTGAAAGATAAGCCAAGAAAGATGAAAAGACAGAATAGAAGGAATCGAGCCATTGTTCAATATTTTACCATAAATCCGAAGAGTTCTATTCCGCAAGCGGTACGAGAAGTACGGTATAGTCCAGGCACTGATTATAGATCAGTGGGTCCAGGACTCCGGAGAGTAAGCTATGGAACAGTTCACAGAACTTTAAAAAAATGTGCTCTAAAACCATATTGCATCCTTCCCGTTCAATACTTAACACAACATCAAAAAGAACTTCGATTTCGATTTGTTGCTTCAATGCTGATGAGAGAGCAATACGAAGATTATAATTTATATAAGTAATAAAATTCTATGGACTGACGAAACGTCATTTACAACATCGGGAGTATACAATCGGAAAAATACAAGATGCAGATGGGCAGCAGTTAACCCTCATAGATACGAAATAATAAAGTTTCAAGGTAGGAGCTCACTTAATGTTTGGTGTGGGATGTTAGAAAATCGAATCATTGGACCACTATTTTATCGTGGCTCTTTAACAGGCCAAAGATACCTCCAGATTCTCCAAAACGATATCGAGGATTTCTTGGAAAGATTGCCATTGCAAGTCTACAACAATATCATTTGGCAGCAGGATGGTGCTCCGCCTCATGCAGTTCGAGAAGTGGTAACATACTTAAATGAGCATTACAATCAGTGGATTTGCCGTAACGGAACAATTCATTGGCCACCAAATAGCCCCGATATCACGCCAATGGATACATTTTTATGGGGTCATTTAATAAAATGTAGTTTATCAACGACCGAACAGAAGTCTCGAGGATATTCAGCAAAAAAAATATAAATAAAATTAATAGACTTAACCAGAACCAAAATATTGTAAGAGATTCCTTGGAGAGACTGAAAAGGGAGCATCGATCGTATTTTAAAAATAATGGAGGACACATCGAACAATTATATTATTGAGATTAAAGTTATTAAGTTATTAAGTTAGTGTATAGTTTTTTCTAATATGTCATACTGTTTTTATACGTAAACAATAATAGATTGGCAAAAAACTACCATTATTTGTAACTAATTCGTGAAAAATATAGTATAGAAATTTGAAAGTTGATTGTCTGACTTACGGCCGCTTTAAAGCAGGTTAAAGGTTTAACAGGTGAAACGGGTATCCATCTATCAGGTATTAATCGTACGGTACATTTTCCGAATTTAAAACTGAAGAAAAAAGGCGTTTTTGAGTTAAAAATCCATCATTTTAGATCAAAATTTATATGAGAAATCGGATGAGCACATTAAAAATATGGCATCCCATTTTAAAAAATATCAAAGTGACCCCTAGCACTTTTATTTGATGTTCAATTGTTTTTTGCTGAACATATCCGAATTCGCGGGAGAAAATTACATAAATAAGATGGCTATTTCAGTTTTTTTTATAGAAAGTGAAAAAATCGCCTTGTCTAGTCCTCGTTGGATAACCCTGTACAATGTCTATATTTTATAGACTAAAAAAGGTATCAAAAAAACAATTTCTAGCAAAATGCAGGGAAATAAAAATGAGATATTTTGCGGACCACCCTTACCCACCCCTGAAGCACACTACCCTCATCCACTTTAAAACCTTAGTGGTACTACCTGACTTCTGACGCCTCTCTAGAAAACTTATCAAAAATGCTTTTCAGTGATACTAAAATTAATGCGATTTAAGTACAAAATGCTAGCAAAATTTTGAGAAAACGTTTTAAAACTGACTTTTACAAAATGTGGCAGTAAAAATTAGAAATTAAACGTAAAAGATGAAAAAGGAACCCAATCCTAAATTAAAAACTCTTTTAGAGCTAAAACTATCTATTTTTTTTTCAAATACTTGCTTTTTCCTATTTTCTTAACTATATAGTGTGTGCTCAAAATGATTTCTATCTTATTCTAAACGGTTTTCAAATTCCCCTCTTACTTTCTGAAAAGTAGTATACCAAGATTCAATTTTAGAAAGGCTGATTACCATGCTATGTATCAGCTGTTTCATGTTGTAGACTGGAGATACCTTGAGTCATTTACCAGTGTAAACAATGCTGTTGATATATAATGTATATGGTAGAGTGTATGATAGAAGAAAGAAAGAAAGAAAAAGTTTATTCATATTAAATACATTAATAAATGTTTACAATCGTCAAAAACACGGTAACGTTTTATTATATCATTTCAAATGTCTGAGAAATTATTAGAAGAAAATTCCTCATATGAATAAAAACATTTTCTTATGAGGTATTTTTTTATTTTCGATTTAAATTCATTTACTGGTAACATTTTATTGGAAGGTGGCAATAGGTTAAACATTTTTGGTGCGTAAAATGATATGGCTGTTTTTATTTTGTGTATTCTATGATAATAAATGTATATATGATCTCTGTTTCGGGTAAGATGATCATGAAAGTTCCTGGGTGTCTCATACTTGTTCAGGTTGTTTTTTACATACCAAAGACATTGAAATATATAGAGGCAGGGAACTGTTAAAATATTTAACTTTACAAAACTCTGTTTACAGTCAGCTCGATAGTGGAGTTTAGCAATCGCTCTTATGGCTTTTGCCTGTAGACCAAATACTCTATTGATGTTTGAAGCATGGCCCCAAACTAGTAAAGCGTAGGCGAGCCTCGACTCAATACAGGCGTAGTGTGCCGACAGAACAACTCTTTCAGATACTACACTCACTAAATTTCTAAGTACATATACACCTGAGGCAAGATTCTTACATAGCTCGTCAATATGCACATTCCATAACAATTTCGAGTCAACATGCACACCCAAAGATTTAACTGATTCTGAACATTCCACATCTCATAGAGAGCGCAGGGAGAAATAAAGTATTTCCGTTTTAGATTGGTTTAGGTTCAGTTGATTTGCAGTGAACCTTTCAGTAACCCTTGATTTTGTCACCTCCATGGCTGCTTTTAATTCCTTTGCCTCTTTTACTGCAGTTGTGTCATCTGAAAAAATAACCAAGTCAGCATCAGGGTCGCAGCTTAAAAGATCATTTATGTAGACCAAAAACAGCAACGGCCCTAGCACTGAGCCTTGGGGCACACCATATACCACATCTAGCAATTCTGATGAGCAACCATTAATATCTACAGTTGTTTTCTGTCTGCTAAGTAAGAAGTAATGAGCCTTATATTATTCAAATCAAACATAATATTTAAATTTACTGACAAGCAGCTTGGAAGAGACACAATCAAAGGTCTTACTTAGATTTAAAAAAAAAACAGAGCTGCAATATATTCCCCATCTTTATATCCATCATTTATCAACTGAATGAACTTATTTATGGCCATTGTAGTTGACAAGAAGACCTAAAACCGAATTGGGAAGAGTTGAGAAGACAGTTCGACTCGAGGAAACCACTCATCCTTTTTTTTTAAACCTTTTCAAACATTTTGGAAATGATGGGAACTATTGATATTGGCATGTAGTCAATTTTGTCAACAGGTCCTTTTTTGTGTAAGTGTACCACCCTGGCTATTTTCAGTACTGATGGAAATATAGAGCCTCTGATACACATGTTCAATAATTTTGTAAGAGGAAAAACTATAATATTTTTGACTTTTTAAAATTTTACTATTTAAACCAAAGAAATCACGACTACTTTTATTTTTAAGATTTGTTATTAGGTCTCTGCCTTCAATAAAAGACACTTCCCCAAAACCAAAATGTAACCCCTCCAGAGCAAGCAAATGAGTATCTACATATGAACTTATAAACTCATCAGAAGTTGATTTACAAGCGGGCAAACCCTCCACCAGTTTATGAGGAATGTTCAGGAAGAAACGATTTACGTGATTAGGCTCCAAATCAGCAGCATGTGTCGATTTTTTATTACCCAAGTTTGAACAACTTCTCACCATATCCCAGATGGCCTTTGGACTGAAGCTGTGTTCATGCAAATATCTATCCTTTGCCTGTTTTTTTGCTTTTTTTATTTCTGCTCGATAGTGCTTTGTATATTTTTTGACCAATAGTTTAGTGACATCCGAGTTATGTGATCGTGCCAAATGCCTGTAAAAATTTAGAGTCTCACGTTTTGCCTTGAGATTTCCGTTAAACCAGCTAACAATTGGCTTGTTTACTTTATGCCTAAATTGTTTTTCAGGAAAAGCTAAGTCAGAGCAGTTTTTAAAAAAATGCACAAACATGTCAAATTTAACAGTAGTAATGTCATTATTATTTATGAAATCCCAACTAATGTCACTCACCAGCAGCCAGAAATGTGTGAGCCCCTGCAAGGTGATAGGTCTACAAGTTGTGTATGCCATTTCTTCACCTGGCGGGGATAAAACAAAGTCCACACCAACAACCAGGTGATAAAAACCTAGATCCAACACAGTCATACAGATTTGTGAAAATATTATCAAGGCACGCCTCTGCTCTTGTACTTTCGTTTATAATAAAGTTTAAGCCATATGAACGATTTAGATCAATTAAACTTTGAACCTGAGCTCCTTTACCTTTGAAATCGACATTAAAATCTCCATTTATGATGAGAGAATACTTTGTTTTAGATACCATATCCAAAATTAGTTTCATTTGATCAAGAAAAATTCTGAAATCTGCACCCGAAGGTCTATAGACAGTTATTACTATTAATACTAATTTATCAGATTGAACTGCGCAAACCTCACATTCCATCTCTACTGATAAACAATTAAGATCATTCCTAAAAAAGAAATTATTTGTAAAAGTATTTGAAGTAAATATTGCCACTCCCCCATGAGCATGAGACACACGAGAAAAGTGTGTTGAAATTGAGTAATTTGGAATTTTAATTTGATTTAATTCAGGTGATGTCATCCAATGCTCGGCAAAACATAAAATATCAAAATTTAACTCATTCGCTTCTGTTTGTAACAATTTATTTCTCAGACATTGAGTGTTAATATGCAAAATTTTAACTTTATTTAAGTTATCATAGACATCACTATAATAATTCATATAAACATTTATGTTTGAAAATTTAATGACCCAAGAAACTCTTTATGTCGTTCAAAATTAAAACGCTTTACACCAACATTGTGCGGCCAAAAACTTGGCTCGTACATCTCTTCCTTTTTTCCCATGGGGCCAATTACAAGGAACCTTTTCAGTTGGTTGGGATGGGATGGAATTTATTTTACCAAAATATTTATATTTTCAAATCCTGGCTTTCTCTTGATGAACCCATAAACCATGTTAGATTCAGCACCTATCTTGACTCTATTTATGTATATCCAAATGCGTCTATCTTCACCGGCAAAGTCGTCACCTCCTTGGACATCAGCTCTACCTAACCTTTTTTTAAATCCTCTCCTCTGTTGAGCAAAACCATCATCTTCCACTGCGCTCCTTGCCTGTCGTATCGGTTTCTCCTAAAGTTCGCATGAGACCACGATCGGCCAAGTGAACTTTGATCATCAACATCCCGCTTCTCCGCTTGCGGTGCTCGTTTAGCCACATCGGAGCAGTTCGAGCGCACCGTATTATCGCCTGACCAGTTCTGCTTCGAAGATGACTCTGGAGCAGTTGGCAACATTGCGACAGCCTGGTCCTGGTTCGTTTCACTTTGTAGATTTCCTTATTCCTTGTGCTGCTCCATCATCTCTGTTTCTTTTGTTTTGGTTCGAGGTTAGACATTATTTCTAATAACAAACGATTATTTTCCTTTAGTACCTGATTTTTGTCATTCATTTCAGCAATTAATATGTTTAAGAGTTGTACTTCTTGTCTTATTTTGTCGTTTTCGTGTCGTAATTCATCCTTGTTTACATCTTCGTTGTTTAAATTTTTTGGCGCCAAATCACAAAACAACACTCGCGTTTTGCTCAGAAACTTTAGATTTTTGCGTTTTGCACAACTTCCATGAAAGATTTCTTCACAATTTGCACAAAAGTAGGCTCTACATAACTTTTTAGGTACAACATTTATATATTTTTGCACCACTAGTATCATTACAATCACTTTTTACACTTTCCTGATCAAACTGACCGTCGTCATCCGACGCCATCTTAGAAATGATATGATATGAGGCGTGTGTACCCAAATGTCACAAAAGTAGGCAAAATCCAGTGGGTTTAATAGGGAAATTATACAGAATTTAAGAAGGAAAGAACAACTCAGACAAAACGATCGGAGTGTTTAATTTCCACTACATTTATTTAAAGAATGAAAATTATAATGTAACAGTTGAAGAGAGAGAAATGCAATTACTAATTGAAGTAGTGTGACATAGCTATTAAAAATTTTTCAGGCGCGACGAGAGACGCTTATTCGGGTAAATTTATTTCAATTAATTTTTTCTCGAAAACGGAAATTTTAGATTTGACTCTTTTTTTGGCAACACTTGGGGAAGTCAATTGTTTTGGCGATCCGATGTTCCGTTTTCAAATTATTACGTCAAGTGTGCGATTTTTCAAAATTTTGCTTTGATACACGATAAATAATTAATTTTGTCGATTGAACACGTTCTTTTTGACGGGTCTTCCTAACCCTGCTGGAATTGGCGGGAATCGGAAAATGACGAGTATTTTTTTAGGCGTTTATATCATTAAAATAAAAAAGGGGTCACTTTGGGTCGTGCTTCCGCAGAAAAAGTGGTGGGGATTGGAAAAACCGAGCAGACAGTTCCATAAGGAGTTTAGAGGCCAAAAACTTTTTAAATGCTTCTCTGCTTCGAAAATGTCAGGAAAATAAAGTTTTGAGGGAAAATGTTAAAACACATATCTGCAGGCCAAAGAAATGAAAGTTTTTATTGTCTTCATCAAAAAATATATTTTATATAGAAAAATCGATTACTTGACGAGAATCTACGTAAAAAATCGCACAAGAAGACACGTTAGAAATGGTGATGCCTTTTATACAGGTTGAGCTAGTTGAATTGAAACTTTTCGCAATTTCGAGTTTTAACACGACACGTCACCACGTGACCACATATTTCATCACTGGAAAACTGAAAAATCTGGAGCTAATTTTCGCCTTTTGAAGTTTTCCCTTCTGTCGCGCGGTCTTAAGCACACACCATTAGTTTTATTTTACACTATCTAGCTACTTGTCTTTTATACGCCGTTCTATGCGGACAGCAATTTTTTTGAAAACACCAAAAATAATCTCACTCTCACTTCTTAATGCTTGTCAGATGAATAGTTTTAAACTGCAATATAGTAAGTAACTTGCCTTTTAATACTTGTGGCGATGGTGTGGATTTTCATGAATATTTGAGTCACTAAACTTGTCTGTTCCGGATGCATTCTTTTTTGCCCCAGCTTCAGTCTTGGAAATTCAAGAAGTTTTACAGCAAATTTCCAAAAAAAAATCTTCTGGATATGATGAAATATCGGTCAGAGTGTTGCTGGCTTTGCCAGAGATAGCTTTGAGTGTGTTGACAGAGGCTATTAATATCTCTTTTTCAACAGGAATGTTCCCGTCTTGCTTAAAGAAAGCTTTTATTATCCCTTAATTCAAGGGTGGAGATGCAAATAATCCGTCAAACTTTAGGCCAATATCCATGTTACCTACATTATCAAAGGTAGTGGAGAAACTAGTCAAGAATAGGGTTGTTAAATTTTTAAACTTACACAACCTTATTAGTGTACAACAATTTGGCTTTCAGGCATCCAAAAGCACTACTGATGCCATTTTTAATTTTTTAGAAAAGTTGTATCTTGGACTAAACAAAGGTGATTGTGCAGCTGCGGTGTTCTGTGACTTGTCAAAAGCCTTTGACTGTGTCAGCCACAGAATACTGCTAAGGAAGTTGGAAGCTTATGGTTTTAGGGGGCTGGTTTGGGAGTGGTTTCGTTCATATTTGATGGGAAGAGTGCAGACTGTGACTTTTCAGGGCCAAAACTCCAATGAAATGGAATCCATCATAGGTGTCCCTCAAGGTTCAGTACTGGGACCTCTCTTATTCCTAATCTATGTGAATTATTTGCCTCATCTTTCAATAAATGGCCATTTCACCATCTTTGCTGATGATACCACCATTCTGTGGCATAATAAAGACTCTCAACAACTTGAGGCAAATATCCAGTCTGACTTGGGTGTGGTAAAAAAGTGGTGTGATGCTAATGAGCTTTGCTTCAATATTGTATTGCTAAGACCAATATCTTAAAATTTAAATGTGTTTTAAATGATGTTTATTTGAGCGATGATGTTGTGACACCTTCTGACCTTAGTAAATTCCTTGGTCTGTACATTGATCCTGGGTTAAAATTCGAGAATCATATAAACTTATTATGCAACAAAATTTCTTCAGGCTGTTATGCTCTTCGGGTGATTGCGAATGCCTTAAATGGCTTAGTGGCCAGAACTTCATACTTTTCATTAATTGAGGCCCATCTCCGATATGGGAAAGATCTTTAACCATTTGCCCTTGTCTTTGCGCCAAACGAATACCATTCTTGCGTTTAGACGTTCTACCAAGAGATTCTTATGAAGCAAAGGCTACTATACCCTTACTGAATATTTTTCTGACAGATTTGACTAATAAAATACTGTATTTGTTTCACTTGTTCCTGTTCCATAAAATGTTTTTTGTGTTGCTTGTAGGTAATGTTTTGGGTCTATTTATTGTTATATGTTATTGTCTAGGATTATCTACTGAGTTCTATCTGTATCTGTAACTACAAATTTTGTGGCTAACTTTAAAACCTTTATTCGCTTTTATTTGACTCTTTATATGTAGTTTTTTATTTAATTTTATTACACTTAGGTGTTCCTTTTGTATTTTGACCTAAGTAGTTTTTAGTCTGTAGTATTGACAACCTCTTATTCTCTTAAAGGTTTGTTAACAACAATATTTAAGTTTGTTTTGACAATAAAGCATATTTTGAATTTGAATTTGAAATTTAATATTTAATTTTTTTTTGTTTGTTTAATTAACCTTATAAGTATGAAACCTATATACGTTATAAATTTAATATAAATAATTGTTTGCAAAAAACATCGGTTTTTAAACGTCCCTGTTATTATTTCGATATATCGCTGCTCCTTGATTCAATGTTGTCATCCCTATAGGAGAGATAAAGCCGAGTCTGAAATGTCTGAACGAGTATTTTTTTATGCGGTTATTATAACTTCTGGGTCGTGTATCGTAAGTTTTATTCCATACTGTTTTAGAAAAAATAAAAATCTCTAATGATTCTTTTTTTAACCTTCGGCAAAATGCACTAAAATGGAGTTTTATCCAGAATACCGACACAGAATTATTGCACTCGACGCGCGTTTCGCTAACCATGTTAGCATCATCAGGAGATGATTAAAACTTAATCAACCCCTGATGGTTAGCGAAACGCGCGTCGAGTGCAATAATTCTGTTTCGGTATTGTGGATAAACTCCGTTTTGGTAATTCTTTTTTTAGATTACTTGTATATAGTGTGGCGTCAAATATTTTGAATTTATTGCTTAGTAACGCTTCGTAAAATAAAAATAACGAACTGACAGTTTGCCACTTCGTGTGTATTTTGTTATGATAGTCCGAAATATAAAAAAAATCTGGATCCAGTGAAAGGAAACTTTTACTTCCTGGTAATGAACTACACGGACTCAGGAAATTACATATTACAGCACAGTATGCAATATATATTCAAACGCAGTTCTTATGAATGTGTTTATATTGTTCGCACAATGTGTTAAAAAGTATCGGCGGGATATGTAGAAAGTTTAATGAAATGTACTTGAGTCTATCGTCAATGAACCTCAGAAAATTATATGAATAAAAATAATAAAAAAATATATTAAAAAATTTAAACAGAATATTTTAATATATCTAGAAAACGCCGGCTGTTTACTCTCTAGAGTACTGGTATTGACTGCATAAATTGTATTCCTCATGGCAGATTTAATTATTTCATTATTGAATGTTCTGGTGATTTGATTTTTTTAAACGTGCCCCATAGGTAAACCTCTATACATTTGAGTGAGAAGTTTTTCGAAGATTTGTGCATAGAAAATAGTTAAAATATCATTCATCTAATATGGAAAACTGACTGAACAATATGACCAATGAAGAAAGCTCAAGATCGGATATCGGATATCTGGGAAAAACCGTGTAAAACCAAGTTGAAAGCGTTTTGCCATGCGGCGTTGTCATAGAGTTTCGATATTTCGCATTAACAGATAAACGGACACAACAGCATGTATTCTTCAAGTGTAATAGTACCCTCTTCCAAAAGGATCTCGAATTTAAAATGGTATGCAATTTCGACAGATGCGTCAAGTTGGCCCCCACATTCGAATTTCCTGAAAAATTTGTAATCACTTACTGTGCTCAAAGTGTGCTTTACTGTGCCGATTATATTTTGAACTGTGCCGTTTCGATAACAAAGTTATAGGGAAAAATAAGATGGGGGGCTAACTTGACGCTCCCTCCCTAATATTACGTAATATTACCATTCCTCTTGAGTAACATTACTTTGTTTGTTACCGTAATATTCCCTAAAAGTTTCGGTAATTTTCCGGGTAATATTATCGGTAATATTCGGTTTAATGTTACGTACTCGGTTACGTAAAATTCAGCGCGTTTTAAAATTCATTATGGATTTTTTGCTTGTTGCGACACACTAAAACACGTGTAGCGTTAGCGCGCTGATCCACATGATATGCAATGCGCAAGGTTTCTTTTAAGTTTTCTTTTTTGATTTTGTTTTTTTATATACGCAAGTGGCGCAAGTTGGTGCTACCTTTTTTTTATATTTTTTACCATTTATTTTTTTAAATATTTTTTTAAGGTTGTTTGCTATGAGATATGTTGTTTTTTTTCTTTTTTAATAAACTTGTGGTGGTTCGAATTAGGGCAAAATTGAGCATTTAGGTGCCTAACAATATGCCATTTAGAAAGTTTTAAAATTGTGAGTATTTCCGGAGATATCCGGAAAAAAAAACAAAGTTTTGATAAATCCGACGTTTCGTCCTCCAGGGGTGATCATTAACTTTTTTTTTAAATACGAACTTAATTTTTTTTATATCGTTTTTCAGTTGATATTGGCGTTATTAATATGAACATGTGTTTTTATTTATTTTTTATTTTTTTTTTAGTTACTTATTTTGCTTTGGCGTAATTTGAAATAGTTTAAGTTACTTTTGAAATGTTCATATTCTATAAAAACATTTTATTTTGTTTTTTGTTGAGTGGAAAATTGGAACCTTTATTTTCAATAAAAATAAAAAATAGTAAAATTAAATAAACAGGTTCGTTTATTTTTTACCCAAAACTAAAATAAATAATTAAAAGAAAAATAATAAAAAAGAATAAAGAAAAATAAATACACATATTCATATTAATAACGCCAATATCATCTGAAACTGAAAAACTATAAAAAAAATCATATTTAAGAAAAGAGAGTTGATGATGACCCCTTGAAGACGAAACGTCGGATTCTATTCTGGATGTTACCATTGGATAGAGCGGAAAAAGTGGCAATGCAAAAGTGCAATTCAATTTGAAATCAGTTTTTAAATAAGCTCAGGAAAAAATAAAACGATTTTTCAATATTTCGGTTTTTTCCGGATATCTCAGGAAATACTCGGAGTTTTAAAACTTCCTAAACGGCATATTGTTAGGTACCTAAATGCGCAATTTTGCCCTAAGTTGACAGACACTGTACTTTCTTACGGGTTTTGGGTTCTCCATACCTATACTAAAATTCGAGCCTCCCTGTACACCGACTGCCTTTTTTAGTACTTAAGTTGAAAATTTTTATTAGACCATGATAAAAGTTTAAAGTTCAATTATTTTGTATGTTATAAAGCTTTTTGAAGCCATCTACTTAGGACACTTATCAGTTAATTTAGCGAAGCTCTGTTCTCTCGGTGGATCGACCTTTTCTCCTATGCATATTTTAAAAAGAGAGCTTTTTCGACGATGTTTAGCAATATTACCGAAAATTGCGTAATATTACGTAATATTACCAATATTCTTACCAAAAAATAAATTACCAGTAATTTTGCATCAGTACCCCACCAAAGTTATAGGGAAAAATAAGATGGGGGGCTAACTTGACGCTCAGCCCTCCCAATATTTCGGAAATCAGATCATATAAAAATGAATTCTGATTTAATCGGCAGTGTGCTGTACTGTGCTGAATTAGGTTTTTCTAAGCATTTCAATTTTTGACCATTTTCTGCTAGTTGCCCCCCCCCCCACATTCGAATTTCCTGAAAATTTTGTAACCACTTACTGTGCTCAAAGTGTGCTTTACTGTGCCGATGATATTTTGAACTGTGCCGTTTCGATGTCAAAGTTATAGAGAAAAATAAGATAGGGGGGCTAACTTGACGCTCATCCCCCCCCCATATTTCGGAAATCACATCATACAAAAATGAATTGTAATTAATTACAGTGTGCTGGATTAGGTTTTTCTCAACTTCAATTTTTGACCATTTTCTAATATTTTCTAAGCAATTTTTGGCCATTTTCACCCCCCCCCCCCCAATATTTTGGAATTCAGATCATACAAAAATGGATTGTGATTTTTAACTGGCTTTTTTTCAAAATTTCAAGTTTTGGCAATTTTCTGACCTAACAGTGGGCTAACTTGACGCTCGCCCCTCCCCAAAATTTTGGAAATCAGTTTCAAACAAAAATTAATTGTGATTTAGAAAAGTAACATTTTCTATCTTAACTTTCAAAATGCTATCCAATGACATACATTTTGACTAATGTCATCTTACGTCAAAATCTATCAAAAAAAGGGTCAGGATGGTAGTAAAATATTCTTTTTCTATTTTGGTATCATAAAGAAATCCTTTCGATACGCAAAGTAGTGTCGAAAAGAGCTTAATAAGGCTGCTCGAAAACTGTATTTTGCTTTTCGTCTCAAAAACAACTTTTGCTGGTTCATGAACGAATTTTGGACGCGATATTTTTCCGACAAGCATCATACAATACTTTTGGAGAGCAACAAACCATTGTAACTTAATTAATAGGCAACGTTCGGAAATTGCCAACAAAATGGCGGGCGAGAATACCTATGTATGTAGTGCTTTACTTAAACTGTAGCATTTTGTCATTGCCATACCTGGATAGATATTTTATATTAATCTAGGTGCGTTTTGTTTGGTTCTCCCTGTTTGTGTGTTTTTACGTCCCATTTACATCGTTCAGTTAGTTAAAATTTTATAATACTTCAGATTGTTCAACTTCCTATCAGTGTAATTGTATAATTGTTTGTAAATTTTTCAACTTTTTCCTGTTAGACAGATAATTATTTTAAATTCTGGGTGTATAGAAAATTACGTTTATATATGTATTCTAATGACTGTCCTTGGATTTTTAGCCCTGAGGATGACACTGATCCGTGTCGAAACGTTGGCGTTTTGATTTGAATATTTAATAAATATTGTCCAAGTAAGCTGAGATTTCCTTCAACCTAAACATTGTGGACGAAACTTCTTATCACTAGTTATTTAGGTTGACAATGAAAAAAACATAAAAAGGTAATTAAGAACGTGCATCATGTGAATGCTAAAAACTGCCTGCAACGTAATTGCTCCGACAAAGTAGGTTGGTCCAATAAATGGCATAGAGTGAAGAGGACTTTAAAACAAGCGATTTTCGCTAAAATTCGTTCAGTTTGTTCTTTATTGTCAACTATTGTGCCAAGAGTCAAGTTGACAATCAAAGTAAGTACGAAAGGTACTGCTCAGAAGTAAATTTGAGTCAGTTTCTTGTTCACCTAGTTTGACAAGTGCTTGAGAAGGTTGACAGCTGTAATAAAAAGAAGTGTGGCCGAGTTCCGTTACAATACAAAAATATAGAAATACGAAAATACGATTGTACGAAAACAGGAAAATACGAAAATGTGAGGAGGCAAAATGCAGCAATGCAAGCGTGCTGATATGCAAAAATTTTGTGTGTGCATAAGACCACACGATAGAAGTGAAAACTTCAACAAGCGGGGTCATCGTTTGTCAGAATTTCGATCCGAACCTTCGTTGCAGAGCTGCGGGCGAAAAACGGTTTTTCCCCCAAAATACCCCCTTAAATTAGAGCACCGGTCCCCCCGTATGGTCTAAGGTGGCCCCCCAAATGGGGCGCACCTACCATAAAAATTTCGACCCCGTACCTCTTCCCGTTCTCCCGAAATTAAATATTTCAGTTTTTCCTTCTCCCCCTCCCCTGGCCAAACGGGGGGGGGGGGGGTCCCGTTTTTGTCCAGAATCTTCTGTTTACCCCGGCTACATCCCCTGAAAATTTCAGCCCTCTACCTATACGGGAACATGCCATACATATCCAAGCGTGACGGCTCCGAGCGTGACGCGTGACGGCTTTACTTAATTCAATACCCAGGAAAAAACGCAAAACGCGCCTAAAGAAGTTTTCACTTCAAAAATATAATACATTTTCATCATACCCATATTTCTCAAGTGCAGGTTTCAATACATGAAAGACTACAATTTTAACAAATTATTAAATTCTATAAAATAATAAAAAGGAAATACCATCTCGACTTCTGGGCAGTCATGTTTGTTATCAGCGTGACTATCCTGACTATGCAACTATTTCTCTGATTTAAATTACATAAAATAAAAACACAAAAAACTTGACGCACCCGATTTGGACGCAGTCACTGTGAAACCTGTTCAAAGTCCATGACGATCGCAGTGCATGTCACTTGTTTTATGAAATTTAAGGAATTTAGTATTTCTGAATTCTGTCGTTTTATAGGTGAATTCTCAAACTGTTTTGATATCCACTAGACTAGGATATATTATAAGTTGGTGATCCTATTGCCGAGATTATGGAACCCGTTGCGCTCCCAGATTTATGAATTTTGGGAAGACAATATAGTTTCGGCATAGTAGGTTTGCTCACAGATAATTTGTATTTAATTTGATCCGAAATTTAAAGTGTTTTTAACTTGTGTTACCATCATAGATAATGGATTCATTGAGAGTTTATTATAAAGCGATTAAATTATCAACTCTTTGAAAATATTCGCTTTTGTCTAATATAACAACCTTATTACCTTTGTCAGCTTTTAGATAGAAAACATCTTTCTTCTTTAATCTCTTCTTTATAATTCGAAAGTTAGCATTATTAGCATTTTTTGAGATCTGATTTCTGCATGCTTCTCTAACAAATACTTTGGTAGAGTCAGGAAGATGCTGAATAGAGCTTTCTAGATTACCTATAATATCAAGAAAATTATCCTTTGATGGAGGCAATGCAAAACTCAGACATTTATTTAAAATATCTAATTCAGCTTTATCAAAAGATCGAGAAGATTGTTTTTCCACAATGTTTACGACTTCCTGAGAACTATTAGAATTAGCTTTCATTTTCCTGAGTTTTTAAGTGTCTTATTGATGGATGACATTTTCTTAGTATATTTTGTATTAATTACTAAAAACATTTTTCTCTGACACTCGTACCATTCTTCATGTTCACATAATATTGTTGTTGTTATTACCGAAAAAAAGGTTGGTTGGATGCAGGGATAGCAATTTCGGATGTGGCAAATGATCAAACCTGTCCACCCTACGTTTTTTTCCCACACGTGATTAATGCCAATGAAAAGAACATGACGTGACCATAACATGAACCTAATAGGATCGGGATTCAGTAAAACACAAATAAACTGATTGGGAAATTATTCAGTGTAAACAAATGGTAAAGTTTTTCTGTACTTCTACATCCACCATCAATTTTTGGCTACCCAGATCCGTCACCATAAAATCCAATAAAACCCAAGTCACGACTAATATGAATATTTCATTATCTTTTTA
>MU183659.1:22983-66553 GCA_016904865.1 Pissodes strobi | reverse complement strand
CTTGGTTTTGAATCTTTAAGAACTTCTTCTCTAAACTTTGCAAATTGTTCACTGCGGAACAGTTTCAATGGAGGCTGAGTCAACACTAAAATAAATGGAAGAATAAAACATGAATATTTGTAAATGAGTCTAATACATATACTCAGGGTTTCTCATCTCTATTTATGGAGAAAGTATCTCAAAAATGGTATATAGAGCTAGACAACGATATGAGGTTTAAGATTACGTCTATACCAATATTTTAACAAATTAAACGGCCGTAATATGTATGATAAAAGAGGGTATGTGTAAAAAATATTGTGCCTTATACAGGGTGCCTCAAAAAGAAGTGACAAATTAAATTTAAGTTTTTTTTTAATCCTGCTTGAAATTCTATACATATTTGAAAACACATCACGTCTAAATTTTTTTTGTTTTCGAGATACGACACGTGAACACTGTAATTTTCACTATTTTGAATAACTGTTGAATCGGAACGGCTCAACATAAAGCAAAACAGGTTGTACTCTCCTATCTTAGTTTCTAATTATTTATCTGCTGACACGAACTTACGGTTTAATCGGAAGTAGCCTGGAACAGGAAAATTTTAACTTCCAGCTAAACCGAAAGATAGATAATTAAAAACTAAGATGGAAAGTGCAATCCGTGTTGCTCTCTGTTGAACCGTTTGGATTCTACAGGTATTCAAAGTAGTGAAAATGACGTTAATGACATGTTCATATTTCGAAAACATACGAATTTAGGCTATATGATGAAATATCAAATATGTATAAAGTTTTAAGCAGAAGTTAAAAATCTCAGAATATACAAGTGTTCCATTTAAAGCAAATCGTTTATCACTTCATCACATTATACCGTTATTTTTTTAAATGCGTAATTTTTATTGCATCTTCAAGAGCTTTTAGTGACCTGAAATCACATATCGGACTTTTCCGAAAAATGCCTAAAATTTTCATGAAATTGAAATTTGTACATCAGAATCACCCTAGATCTTCGTATGACCTTACTTTCTTAAGAGAAGGTCGCTATTTATTTATTTATTTATGAGTATGTGTAGTAGCCTGTGATACATCTTGTAATACATCATTGGTTATGAAGCATCCACAGATCATCTTTAAAGGCTGATCTGCATTCAGACTCAAATTCAAACATGGCTTTAATATCACCAATAAAAGTCACTGACAACACTTGAATACTTACATACTAGTTGCTTAAAACTAGAAATGAAGAAGTGTCATACCCAAACAACCTATGCTGTGTTCACGAAGGCCCTTGCAACACATCAAGAGCTATACATACCACAAACTGCATAAATGGTCAAAATGATAAAAAAATTAGCATAAAAAATATGACCAATAATTAAAAGGCTTCATCGAAAATACACGGATATTACAGTAAGTAGCTGTGGAATTCTACAATCACACACAAATTTTCACCGTTGCTCTAAATTTCATTGTATCAGGAATTTGCCTCAATTCGGCGGGGAGGTGGTTAAACAGCTTTTTGCCATTAAAGATAAACGAGTCCTTCGTTAGGGATCAGAAGAGGCATAACGTACGTGTAGGGTATGCTTGCAAATCACTATTAATTCCACTTTAATATTTCTGAGATATCATACATACTGTCTCCAGAATAAATATACTTGGAAATTTAAAAACTACATAAATGCGGATGGCCTTTAAACAAACGAAATCATGAGTTTTGTAAACAAAATTGATATGCATTATTCAAAAGTATGCAGGTTTACTAGTACGGTCCTGGCGACTAGATTATCGTAGCACTAGATAAATTCCAGCGTTGCGATTTGTTTTCCTTTGCATTTTTATTCAGTTGAAGAAGTATTGGAGTGAATGGAAGAATCTACCATAGAGTTCATCGACAGTTATCGTAATACGGAGATTTTGTGGGATACAAAAACCGAAATTATTATAAGTAATGCATAAATATATAAGCTGCTGCAGCAACCTCCATTTTATGCACTGCACAAAAATAAACTCAATTAGGGCTTGAACGATAGCAAGTTCTGCTCATATGATACGCAACGATGTTCTATAAGGTTAAAATCCTGAACACCCCTTATCTCCGACGCCTAACAAGAATTGTTGCGCGACGGTGTTACGATACGAAGTTCTGTTGCATGGCTGTACCCGGCTTTCATACTTATCTACTATAAATATGTTGTTTTCGGCGACAATAACTTCGCTTTTAGGAGCTTTTTCAGTTTCAAAACGAAAACTGTATTACACTTTTGGTGTATTGTGTTAGAAAGAGTTAGGACAATTATGTTCAGTACGACACGAAATTGTTTTCCAAAGAATAAAGCTCTCGAAAAATGTAACACACCAAAGTAAATCAAGAACATATTTTAAAACGTGAACTTAATGACGACCAAAGAAGAAAGATCGCTACGTGTTAGTTGTCTTGCACGTAGGCCACTAGTCTGGGCTCATTGTGCGCCCACTGACACAGGCAGGCAGCCCGACCTACCCAGCGAAGACAGACCGTCTCCTTCTTATGTCTTCCGGGTTCATCACGCAGCCCCCGAAGTACACCTCTCTTACCCTCACCAACGCTGGACAGTCGGCAAGGGCATGAGTGGCCGATTCCTCGTACTCCTGAATCAGGTCTTATTTCCTGTGCACCTGTAAGGGAGCCTTGAGTCAGTGGCCTTGGCACCATTACTGAAGCCCTGGCGGACGACTTGGGTGTTTTATCCTTTGCACTAGCGCTTACTTCCTTGGCATCTTTAGTGGAGCAGAGGGAGCTTTTTAACAAGACACCGTTGCTGAAGCCTTGATCGCTGGCATCGACGGAAGAAGCGGTGGTCATTGATGCGGCCACTCTCGCTTTATTCCGCCTTTTTCTTAAACTTTTTCCACCCTGGAAAGTTCCTAGCGCTAGCCCCAAAAGTCTAATTTTAGTCGTTAAATCAAAGTCTTAAAAGTTGGGTAAAACGTGCCGTTTACTTATTCGAAAGATCAAAAAGTAGAGAGCATACCCATAAAACTTTTAACAAAATTGTACAATGATTAAATGAAGCTGGCAAGAACTGTGGTTAACAATCCGGTTGTAAATGAAGATAATAAAATTGCAATTTTGGCGACAATATGTTATCCGCAAATAAGTTCTAGAATCTTATTTTATCTTATCCGTGTCAAATCTTAATTATTGTGTGCGAAGTGGAAAGTAAAATGTTGTATGCACCACATGATTACGCCCATCGAGCAACATCTATCCCTCGGGCTGGATTGTCACTCTCTGGGCGTCTTAGTAAAGCCGTTGGTACATAAATAACTATTAAAAACTCTACCTAAAATAAATAAATAAATAACGTAACCTCAAAACTCACCATTTTCATGCCGTTTTTCCCTATCTCCAACTGTATCGATGTAAAAATTAGGTTCTTCTTCTGAAGACATGCTGAAATATAAAAAAAAATCAAATACCTAGTAAAAATATAGAAAATCAACTTTTTATTATTGGTTTTGCTATCTTTACCAAAGTATTTAGCCAGACCGAGTTATGTTTATAGCGGATTGCCAACTAAATCGTGTCGAAGACATTTTCCGTCCTTTGCTAAATACGTTTAATTTAAAATTTTCTAATAGGTGTTAGTAAGATAGACTAGAAAAATGCAGGTATTAACTTTTCTTGCTCCGCGCAACTGAGGTGCATTGAAAGAGGAGTAAGAGGACTAGATTTAAGTGTAGGTATTCCACAAATCAATTAGAGGGTTATAATTTAAGATGGTTTGCCTGTAAAAAAATTGTTATTACTTTAGTGGTTGGCTGCCTAACCGACAACACCGAGATGGTGTTGTTGGTCTACCCGACAACACCGAGAGAACATCCCCACACCTGTGAAGGTGCCGTGGGTACAGGCAATGCCCCGTGCGCATTCTAATTAGGGTTGTAATGTGCTATCTGTCCACAAAGCCTACGTCATAGATAAATATATAAGGGGCTCACGTCGTCATCCCAAGTTTTCTTAGGGGAGTCGTTCTCTATATTTATATATCCCTAGCTTTAACTATCAGTGTCTCTTTCTAATATCGGTTTCACTGTTCCATGTGACTAACTTCTAGTGCTGGTAAATATTAGGTTTTGTTCTAGCAGCGATTTCAAACGGTTCCAAACCGTACGGAGTTTGCGCATAGCCATATAAGCGACGCTTATATCGTTATGCGCAAACTCCGGACGGTTTGAAACCGTTTGAAATCGCTGCTAGAACAGGCCTATTAATGCCTATCCAAGGCAATTAGAAACGTGTTCAGTACCTCTGATGCCCGAGTGATCTGGGATTCATCAATATAAAATTATATTGACTTTATTTTCATTAGTTGCGATAATAATTTATTATGTAAGAAAAGAAATGTGGTCTTTTGGATTTCTCTTTTTGTCAGTGTTTTTGATTGTACTTTGTGAGTCAATCGCTGAAAATAACAATCTTCTTGAGATTTTTTCCCACGGAAACAGAAAGAGCCTTGTGTATTGCTATTATTTCTGCGGTGCAAATTTACATGTAATTTGGTAATTTACTTTTGGGCAGTGAACTCCAAACTCTGCTTCATTATGCACAATGTTGAAGTAACATTGTGCGAATTTAAGGAGAGAGAGAGGCGTGCTAACAACATCCTGGTTTTTGGCATGGATGAATCAGAAGAACAAGAGTTTCAAGACAGAGCAAAGGATGACCAAGAAAAAATTCGTAACCTCTATGACTCCATGAATCTGAGCTTGCCTGACAATATAAATCTTTTTCGATTGGGAAAGGAGAGTCCAGGGAAGATAAGACCTGTTAAAGTTATTTTACCAAACCGAGAAGAAGCTCTTAAAGCCTTGAAAAGCCGTAAAAGTTGGAAGAGAATGCATTGGGTATTTACATAAAATCAGATCAAACAGAAAACCAAAGAAAGTATCTGAAACAGATCTTGTTGGCATTGGAAAGCCAAAAACAGGGAGGTAAAGAGAATCTTATTATTAAATACCTAAATGGAAAGCCAACAATTATGGCAAGAACCAAAAAACTGAGAGGGTTGGAGGTAGTTGAAATTACTTTTTGGTATAGTAACCTATGTTCATTAATTAACAAAATTGATGAGTTTAAACTCACGGTTCAAACATCAAACCCAACAATAATCATGTTAACAGAGACCTGGCTTGGGGAGAACTTTGACGACAGTTTTTTAAGTCTAGATGGATACAGTATTTTTCGAGCCGATCGATTACAACAAAAAGGAGCAGGTGCCTGTATTTGAGTTCAAAATAAAATACACGGAGATGATATTAGTTGTATGCAGTCACAATCCTATCGAATGGAAATACCCATAGATGCGGTATGGCTGGACCTCCAAATGGATAGAGCGAAATTTCTTGTTGGATGTATCTACAGACCAGGCAACACAACAACAGAACAGGTAAATACCAATATGTTAACACAAATAAGTAAAGCATTTAGCAATAAGAAACCCACCTTTTTATTGAGTGATTTCAACTACCCCACTATAGACTGGGGCACACTAAGTGTAGCACCAGCAGATAAAAAGACCCAAGATTTCATGGACATCTACAATGAATATAATGTCCACCAACTCATAAACTTTCCCACACGCTACAGAGACGGTAGTAGTTCCCTTTTGGATTTGTTTTTGTGTAATGAAAAAAAAAAAGTATTTTTGACCTAATCTCAGAACCACCAATTGGAAGAAGTGACCATATAGTAATAAGAGCAAAAGCCCAGATTAAATTATCCCCAAAACAGACACAAAAGGTACGAAGAAGAAATTATTACACTGCTAATTACAAACAAATAAACAATTTTATCAGAGATCAACAGATTATTCTGGAGGAAAGTAATCATTTTAACTTCTACAAAATAATTACTGATGCTGTGAATAAATACATTCCACTAAGACCTACAAAAGTAAATCAACAAAAACCATGGATTACTCACACACTTCTTAAGGAAATTAACATAAAACGTAAGTGCTGGGATAAGTACAAAAATAATAAAACTCAGGAAAACTACCAGAAATATAGATCTCAAAATAATATTTTAAAGCAAAAGCTGATAGATGCCAGGAAGGCTTATGAGCATAACCTGGCCGCATCACAAACACAGAAGAAGATTTTCAGATATATATCTAGAAATCTTAATTCAAGGGTATCAAACATATCATTGAAGGATGGGGCTAGTCAGAATGTTTTGGACAATGTTACAACTGCAGAAAAGTTTGCTGAACAATTTAATAAATCTTTTTCCCAACAACATGATTTTGAACCACCTACAATGCCAGCAAATTCAAGAATCAACAATTCTATAACAGGCATAGACTTCACTAAGGAAAGAGTACTAGATGCACTAAATAAAATAAAACCGGATTCTAGTCCAGCGGCAGATGAAATACCTACTATATTCCTGCAAAACTGCAGCGGATCTATTGGAAAGTTGATGGCAGAATTAATGCAGGAATGTATTGTTACTGGTAACCTTCCTGGCCAATGGAAACTCTCAATAGTAACACCGCTATATAAAAGCGGAGATCGCCTTAAACCTGAAAATTACCGACCAATAAGTATTATTTGTAATCCATTAAAATGTATGGAAAAAATTATAGTCCAAGAACTGACCGAATTCATCATTAACAATAATGTGATACCTCCCTCCCAGCATGGGTTCCTACCAGGAAGATCTACCACTACTAACTTGCTCGAATGCCTTAATGACTGGACCGGCAAAGATGACAACAGAGAACCTACCGATATTATATATCTTGATTTCGAAAAAGCATTCGATAAAGTCCCACACAAGCTCATGGAGTGCGGGGGCCACTTTTATCGCTTATAAGCAATACATTGAAAGAAAGATACTATCAAGTAAGGGTGAATGGAGTAACGTCAAACCCACATTTAGTGAAGAGCGGAGTTATACAGGGCTCAGTTTTGGGGCCTTTGTTATCTATATTGTTGATTTGGTTGATACTATAGAAACTACCATCAAAAAGTTTGTTATTCTATTTATGTTATGCAAATCCTCTCACACAGCTGCTACAGTTAAAAAGGGATCTTCAAAGAGTAGAGAAGTGGTTAAAAAATTGGGGAATGAGGCTAAATGAAACTAAGTGCACACACAGTATTGAGAATTGGACCAAACAACCCAGACGAAGAGTACGAACTTAACAACTCAAAACTCTCATTTGTAACCAAGCAAAAGGATCTAGGTGTTACTATATCCTCTGATTTAAAGTGGGAAACCCATATTTTGGAAAAAAGCTCCTTTATATAACTTATAAGACAGCTCATTTATATAACTTATAAGACATGCATTTAAAGATCACTCAAAGATATGATAAAAATACTTTACAAGAGTTACATTCGACCCAAGATTGAGTATGCCTTTTCAGTATGGAATCCCTACTATGTCAAGGATATAGAGAAGCTTGAACAAGTACAAAGGAGAGCTACCAAAATTCCTACAGAATTGCAACACCTGCCATACCTTGAAAGGCTAAAAAAATTACAACTAACTACGCTACGCAAACGGCGACATAGAGGAGATTTAATTGAACCCTATAAGATACTTTGTGGTCATTACCAGTGCAATATAAAAAATATCTTTCACCAAAACCAGATTCCTCTGGTTCAACTAGGAGGTCATACCAAAAAAAAATGATAAGGAACGGACTGCAAAATTACAGAAATCGTGTAGTGTATTCGTGAAACTCATTGTCTCAAGACACAGTGTCAGCAGTGAATGTTAATGCATTCAAAAATAAACTGGATCAAGAACTGGAACACAGTGCATCAGCTATAATTCACTACAGCGCATAAACAATCTTAACCAATGAAAACAATAGCCTCATCGGATTTATCCGCTTGCTATTGACTTTACAACTAACTGTACAAACACAATATTAGCCTTTCAAATATCTTGATTGAAGAGTCTCCGATGTCACAGCAACGAACCGAGAATCCCAGGGAAGTCCATTGAACATATCTCCATCTATTATCAAAATATTCGTGACTCCGCACGAAGGCCACACGATTTTCCAACTAAGTTTTAAATTGCAACTACGACGCTATTGTTTTGACTGAAACGTGGGTAAATGATGGAATAGTGAATGCGTTTTTCCTAACAATTACATGGTATATCGAAAAGACTGAAACTCTGCAATCACTGGTAAAGACTGCGGCCGGCACGGCGGGGTGCTGATAGCTGTAAGGACTACGTTCCGTTCGACGGCCTATGAATTACCGATTGGTTCTGTAGAGGAATAATTATGGGTTGGCATAACCTTCAACGACGTACATTATGTGTTGTGTGCCGTTTATATTCCGCCGCTGGCGACATTGGCTGTGTATGAACAAGCGGCAAATATTTTGTGGCGGACTTCACCCACCGACCCAAAGGTGGCAGCACCAACCAAAAATCAGCCAACATCTAATCGCAGACTCACGACGCCTTCTCGCTTCAAATAATAGTTCCAAATATGAACAAGCCGTACCCCTGCGTCTAACGCAGGGTCTACCTCTACGCCTTACTGACGAGTCCAATAGGTAGACCCGGGACGAAACGCAAAAATGGTGCTACACTGCGCCAAAGTGGTGACCCCGACGTGATATGAACACGCACGAGCACAAGGCCGCAACATGGATCGCCTTTCTCATTCTGCCCCGAGACTACCGACTCACTGGTACACTTCTCGGCAACATTTGCACATCCATCATTTCTCCCGCCTTGCTCCGCCTTCAATCAATCAATTCGTCCCTCGTCTCCAGTCCACGCCCATCTCTCTCTATCTCTCTCTATCTCTCTCTCTCTCTCTCTCTATCTCTCTCTATCTCTCTCTCTCTCTCTCTATCTCTCTCTCTCATCATACAACCCGTTCAACGTTGTCACTGGGAGGGGAGTATTGTGGCGGACTTCACCCACCGACTGACAGGTGGCAACACCAACCCAAAATCAGCCAACATCTCATCGCAGACTCACGACGCCTTCTCGCTTCAATAATAGTTCCAAATAAACAATGAACAAGCCGTACCCCGGCGTCTAAGGCAGGGTCCTACCTCTACGCCTGCCTTACTGACGAGACCCGGGCCGAAACGCAAAAATGGTGCAACACTGCGCCAAAATTTCATCGGTTAATGACAGCTTTCCTGGGTCGAAGATCAATCTGGTTGTACGATCTGTTGTCTTGTTGGACTCCGGAGACAGCTTTGTTGTGAGAGAAAATTCTGATTACTTTAATCTGTTGAACAATAACCCGGACCATGTTTTTGTTTCTAGTAATGCAAGTGAGAGAGTTTTATATGATTGTATTTGTTTGTGCGACCTTGTTCCGATTAATGTTGTTGTAAATCACAATAATTCTGTTTTAGATTTAGTTTTCTCTAATTACTTGGGTGCCTATGTTAATGCGACACACCACTATCTATGGTCGACGCTTACCATCCACCCTTGGATATAGGGTTAGGTCATTATGGCGGCGCCACGATGGATACTGTTATTGATCTTGAATTGGAAAACTTAAAGTTTCTCTCAGGCAGATTATGATTCATGAAACGATCACTTTGGAAGCGTCGACTGGGGTGTCTTTGTATGATGGCGAACACGATGTTGATAGGGCCGTTGAAGTATTTTACACCATAGTTTATGCTGCCGTTGATGCATATGTTCCAATGAAACGCAAATGTTCTCTGAAATATCCGTCCTATTTTTCTAAACAAACTGGCTTAATATCTGAAAAAATACTGCTTCTAATAAATATAAAAAAAAAACAAGTTATCTGATGAGGCTGTTTACAAGCAATTAAGAAGAGATTCCAAAATATCAATTAATGCTGATTATAATACAATTTTATATACTACACAATCTAATATCTTACGAAACGTAAAATCCCTATGGTCATATATCAGTTCAAAGCGCGATGTTGTGGGGTATCCTGGCGGAATGAAATATAACAATATTGTAACTTCAAGTTCTAATGAGCAGGTGAATTTATATTGCCGCTTTTTTTGAGTCAGTTTATGTTGGGCATGACAATGCTGGTGCTAACCTGAGCATTAACTCCCGTATCTAGTGACGGTGTAATGAATTGGAGTGAGCATCCGACTCTGATTATTTTAACAAATTATTTCTTAACTATTTTAAATTGATTAAAAAATAACTACGGGTTATATCAGCTCGCCAAGAGAGAACATTCAAATAAAATAATCATTTTAAAAACAAAATTTAAATTGAAATTAAAGTTTCAAGAAATAATGCCCGAACCGCGTCTAAAGTTAAATTATTGTGCCTAAGAAAAATGAAGGAAAATGTACAATAATAGCACCTATCGTATGCCTTATACAAAATAAAATAAGTTACTATTGGAATATATTCAAAATTAATGGCATTGTGTTTAACTTCACCAGAAACGGAATAAGACTCGAAGTACATCCAACTTTCAACTATATTTTTTTCGACTGCATTATCACGCGAAACTAGCTGAACTAAGTAGAAAGATCACCCACTAGTTGGACGCTTCACAAACAGGTCCCCCACCACTTTGTTCTAAAAAAAAAACCTTGGCCCGGGGGCCGTTTCTATTAAGAATATTCACCGAGCAAAGACCCTGGATCGGAATGCAAAAGTCATGTAAGCCAATTTTAATTACCCTAATTCGGAACACTCGGCGGTATTGGAATTTACAAAACATGTTAAAACGCTAATTGCCATATTAAAATTTTCGGCTACTTAGAAATTTTAAGCGTTCTTAGTAAAAACACGTTAATAGCTGTAGGTACTAATTTTAAATTTTTCTAGGAGAAAAAAGCTGTGAAAAAATTTTTGGGAAACAGTTAGTCAGAAAATAATCTTCACGCGACCTAGGACGTTACTCTGCCCAAAACATATGGGAACTCGGGAAATTTAGTAAAAATGTATCTTTCAAGATGTTACTCTGTCCAAATGGTTAAACACTATTGAGCAACTCGTGAAAAGTGTCTCTGAGTACCAGAACCCGTGGAAAGTAAATAAGTAGGTAAGAAAAATCATTTCGTCGGGCTCGGAAAAGTACTACATGAAACGCTGTTAAAAATTCGTCACTCGTCGAGAGAGAAGGTGTACACAAATCTAGGAAGGCTTGGATTGCAGGTTACGGATTAGCATTAAGACCTAGATAGTAAGTTTAGCTGTAGTTCATAATGATTAGGGTACCTGTATTTATAGAAACATAATTGATGTGAATGCTTGATATTTATCTGAAGCTCTCATTAAAACTCAGTGATAGTGTCAATCTGTATTTCATTTATTAGGGCAAGTAGAATTTATCTTACCGTTTTACCAGATGGCATTTAAGCTTGGGGGAGTCAGCTAAAAAAGTACATCACAGCGGGATGTGTTAATAATGCTAAGTAATTAGCTTCTTCTTATTATGCCATATTTTATTTGTCTGGTGAATTTTTAAATAACTAAATTACCTGAACATAAAATGCTTCCTTTTTATAAACGAGCAAAAAGTCACTATTGAAGAACTTATAAAAAAGTTAAATCAATTTAAACTAAAGATCGAGAAATTGAATGCTGAAATTAATAACCATGAATCATATATTCAACAACTGGAAAAAGACAAAGTTGAAACAGCTTTATTGACTAAAACCATGCTAATAAGTATATCCACCCTTGAAGGTGAAAATAAAAATTATCGTAATGAACTAGAGGAACTGCAGGGTCAAATACTGGAAAAAAGACAAGAACTGTTTAACAGTTTAAATCTGCAACTGTCCAGAAATCAATGCGCCCTCTTTGCGGAAAAAAATTGAACCTAGAAAGCGAGCAATCATCGACCGGCATTTGGCCAATTGGCCATTTTAAATGTGGTTTTCGTCGAGATCGTATCTTTCAAAGCATTTATAGACTCGTGTATTCGTGTTTTTCATTTTATAGTTGCTTTTGGACGTTTACTGGAGAGAAAAGTGTATTTCTTTGTGACTACAAACATAAAACAATGGCCTCTGGCTCGAAACCGAAGCATAACACAAATTGTTGTGTTTACGATTGCCATTATAGAAAAGGAAAGGACAAAAACATTCATTTCCACTATTTCCCGAGCCAAAATAGTGGTATAAAAGTTAAACTGACAAATGCAGCAGGAGTTGAAGAAGAGATGGATAAGCGAAAGGCATCGGAAAATGCTTTATTAATGGGAAAGCCAGTTACTAACACTATGCGCGTTTGCTCCAATTATTTCAAAGCTGAGGACTACTGTGCAAAAGGGATTTAATATTGTTAATAATATGTTTTATTATATATGCAACGCTCTATTAATTACATTTTTAGTCTGTATATTCTATATTTTCTGATAATAATAGAGGTATGATGTAGGTAGTTACTGTTCGAGTTAATTTCTTCTAAATTAAACAATAATAAGTATAAAGCAGACATACTCAGCATGCAAGAAGTACATATTCCTATTTCAGAACTAATATATTTTATTGTTCCAGGAGTAAAGATGATTCAGCCAAAATTAAATAGACATATGCGGTACCGTCTTTGAACTTGCCAAAGAAAAGTCTTGTGGTAGAGGACACAGAAAAAAGAAAAGGTGCAGAGTGCCGTGAGGAACGCGCTGCTAAAAGGCAAAAGGTAAAAAACTTTAAATTCACCTGTTGCTGATGACCCACTCTGTGTAGCACATGAAGACACTTCAGAAGATGATCATATTTTGCAGCAAAGATCTTTTGAGGACCTCACGGAAGAAGAAAAGGTGGTGGTACACAATTTGCTGAAAATGCAAGGTCAGGGTACTTATCTTGTGGACAAGGAAGTACAGGTTAAAAGTGGAGATTTATTTCAAACATTTGCGTCAACAATTGAAAAAGATTCGCATTTAATAAACTCTTTGACAGGTATTCCTACATTTAAGTTACTTGACTCAATTATATATCTTATGGCTCAGTTTTATCCAGATGTAAAGAAACGAAAATTATCAATAAAAGATAGGATTATATTAGCTTTCATGAAACTGAAAATGGCTTTAAAGTTTAATGTTTTATCCTTTTTGTTTAAAATATCACCAACATTATGTAGAACTATATTCATTGAATATATATCTCATTTGGCAAATATTTTAAAAGTGTCTATTCACTGGCCTTCATTTGACGAAGTACAAAGAAATATGCCTTTATGTTTTAACGATTTTAAAAGTACGAGGATAATAATCGATTGTTTAGAAGTACCTATAGAAAAACCGAAATGCGTATGTTGCCGAGTAAGAACATATTCCCATTATAAAGGTAGGCAAACTATTAAAATTATGACCGGTGTTAGTCCAGCAGGGCTAATTACTTTTGTTTCTAAAGGATATGGTGGTAGGAGCTCTGATAAGGCCATTTTTAGTCAGAGTAATCTAATTGATAAACTGATGCCAAGAAGAGACAGTATTATGGCCAATAAAGGCTTTTTAATAGATGATATATGGCGGCAATATGCGACCATAGATTTATTAAAATTATTAGGCCTCATTTTCTTAAAAAGAGAAGTAATTTACAGAGGACGAATCAAAGGAAAATATTTTAATTTCAAAAGCCAGGATACATATCGAAAGAGTCAATCAAAGAATGCGAATCTTTAACATTTTAAATACTCCCTTGCCGAATAGTTTAATACAAGTTTTTGATGACATTATGTTAATTATCTGCGGAATGGTAAATCTGCAAACTCCAGTGCTCTCGAGTAACAAATTTTAGATAGGTATTCTTAGTTTTTTTATTTTGCTCTTCATATAAAGTAAGTTTAGTGTAAAATAAATGTTTGTTTTTATTAGATTTAATTTGAATAATTGGAAAACATTTATTTAATGCAACTCAATATTACAATACAATAAATACATAATTCTCTAATCAGTGCTTTAAAGCTCTGGCCTCGAGAATACTAATTACAACTTTTGTGTCAAGAGAGATTCTAACTAATACTTAGATACCACTTAAGTTGTTTTATAAATACATTATAATTTAAGATTAGACTTACAGCAAGTTCCCCAAATTGGTAATAAATATCTAAGATGTGAAAGGAAGACTGTTATAAATATTGTGTTTTGTGTTTGGTTTTAAAAGACAGATAATTTTTGCATTTGTATGTCATAGGTAGCATTGGTAATGTTTTAGATATAATATACTCAGTTCTAAATATTTTATTTGCTGTACTTCTTCAATTTTCACTTCAATTATTGTAATATTAAAGTCTTGAACTGGTTTATTTTTCTGTTTAAGACAAATAAATTTTGTTTTGTCAGTATTGATTTTTAATGTTTCTGTCTTAAAAAATAAATATATGTTCTTACTTTGCGTATATTTTATTTATTGGCTTAGATAATGAAGAAAAAATTATTACAGATATGAAAGTAAATTTCACATATATTTTTATATCCTTTCTGTATTTTGGTTTTCGCTAGCTGAGATTTGGTACTCCTTTATGCAATATACGAGGTAAGCAGCAAATAATCCCATAGTTTCCAACTGGTTAGTAGTATTCTATAACTTAACTAAATTGCTAATTATCTTTAACACCAGTTGGAGTTCTAGTTCTTTATTTTTGAACAACTTTTGTATATTGGCCGTTTACAGCAATGATAATAATATTATATAGTAGACAATCTTCAATTACAGGAAAAATATGTAGGCAAGCTTTGGCAGAGACCCGCTTTTAGAACGGAATTATTGCTTTTTAAGTATTTATCTGGAAAATAAAAAAATATAGTTACTGTTTAAGTTTTCATATTCAACATTGCCTTTAACCATAGGTTGTTTTTTATAGTGAAGAAAGAAAATTCTATTTAAAAGCCTTGCCCTATCAAATTTTGGTGACGTTTTTACCTATATATTGTGTTTGCTTGCAGTTTATTGGATAGGTAGGTACTGTGTATTTTTAAATCGTAATAAATGAATTAACTAATCAAAGAAATAGTTTTATTTATTAGCTAACACTGCATATAAGTACAATATACTATGATTAAAACTATTTTATACTCGAACAATATATTTATTTCCACTAGAGTTTATTTTCACATACTTCATGTATCATATAATTAAAATAGAAATACTCTGAAATACCGTGTACTATTTGCCAATATTAATTAAATATGACACCAAACTACGATATTTTCACCTAAAATCACTGTAAAATTCACACAAAAATCCAAAACGACACACAATCGGCAAATCTCACATTAGAAATGAAGACAAAATACAAAGGTGTAAGGTGTTACTCGCTTTCCACCATGTTTGTTTACAAATGCCAGCGCCCCCAACGGTAGCTGGATTCGCGAATTGCTTTACACAAAACACAAACAGAAACCAGAAACCGTTACTGATAACAACACCCAAATGGAAAAACTCAACCGCCTCAGGGCAAAGAACATAATATTGTTACAAGGAGGGCCGACAGCAAACCAGTAAATATTTCCAATGGCAGTTCTCAAAGCCCAAAAGTTGTAGTGTTAATCGACGACTACGGAAGATATCTATATAATCCTCTTCTCAATGCGTTTAATGGGGAATTTAAGTTACACATATTCTGCAAGCCCTACGCCAAATTTAAAGACATTGTAACCAGTGTTCACTGCTGTATAGAAGAACTGACAGAAGGAGATTTTGTCATTGTTCTGGCTGGAATTAACAACACTAATATTTCTAAACGAGACATTACAGTGCTAGCATACTAACCTTTTAATATGCTCTGTTCCAAATAATCAAAATTATATGGAGATGGAGAATAACAGTGTTTTATATCTTGTAAACGACAAGCTTTATAACAAAGCAAATTCGTTCAGTTATTTTTGTTATAATGTTGTTTTTCTTGATTTAAATAATAAATTTCGGCACTATGAATTTTTTTAAAATAGTATTTACTTAAATAAAATGGGTTTAGTTAAATTGTCAAATATAATAACTGGTCATCTTAGAAGATATTCTAATGGTTATTGTATAGGGCCAGAAAATAGCAATTTAGTTAGAATAAGCACAATAGGTCATACTAAAGCCAACCAGGTTTCAGCGGCACATTCAGAAAGAGAAATTACTGTATTGTCAGATCAAACTGATATCAATGCTCATTCAGGTAATTTTTTAGACAATATAGCCAAGCTGCAAATAACAAAAATTTAACATGTAATAATAAAGTATGCCTTTTGCTCTTGAATATCGAGTCTATTAGAAATAAGATTGACGAACTTTCAATATTTCTTGAAGCGGAAGGTAAGCCTGACATATTATTATTAACAGAACATTGGCTAAATATAAATGAGCCATGTGATATTCCAGATTATGTGCTCTGTTCTTGTTTTTGTCGGGAGGAGACAGGATATGGGGGCACTATGATATTGCTGAGGGAAGATTTTTTAAATAATTTTAGTGTTGCAGACACGTTTTTGATGGATACGGGTACATTTGAATTCTCTTTGATTTATAATAAAAGTAACAATATATTTATTTTGTGTGTTTATAGACCACCTAAGGGATGGATTAGCGAATTCTTGGTGAGGCTGGAAACTCTGATCTCGCTTCTTCCTTTGAAGGCCAACATAGTGCTGGCGGGTGATCTTAATATTGATTTTGAAAGTCAAGATTCTGTTCAAGCCCGGAATCTTAATAATTTGCTGATATCTTCTAATATTAACATGTTGGTCAGAGAACCAACAAGAATTACTTGTACCTCCAGTACTCTAATTGACTATTTTTGTACTAATTTTGGTGATAGGGAGAAGGCCGTATCTGTAGTACCATCTGGTCTCTCGGATCACGAGGCCATATTGGCTAGTTTTAATCTGAATCTTACCAGAAAAACAGTAACAAAATATGGAAGAATATTTAGTACAAAAAATTTTAATAATTTTAAAATAGCTGCGGCTAATATCGACTGGCCAAGAATATTACACACTGTTGACCCTCTGGATAGTTTTAACAGTACATTAGTAGATCTATTTAATAGAAAATTTCCACTTAAAAAATTAAGAAAAAAGAATAAAAAGTCTTGGATAACAAAGGGAATTAAAATTTCGTCTGGTAATTTAAGGTGTCTGCATAGCTTGAGAAAGTTCTGCTTTGATTGTGAGTTCATAGTTACCTATTTTGATTCATATATAAGAGAGTTTATAGAAGGGTTATGAGAAGAGAATGATTGATGCTAGAAACAAAGTTAAAGAAGGATGGAAAATAGTTGATGAAATAACGGACAGATCAAGACATTCTCAGTCTGAGGAACCTAAATTGGATTCAAATATGCTGAATAAATTTTATTGTTCAGTTGCAAAGACCTCACGGATAACTTAAACTCGCAGGTGAACCCTCTCTCTTATCTTAGTGATGTATCGGTGTTGGAAAGTTTTAGCCTGTTTGACACTGATATATTAGAATTAAAAAAGGTATTTCCAGATATAAAGAATAAAAACTCAGCTGGATTGGATGACATGTCTCTGAGGATCTTTGAGTGCTTGCCAGATTGTGCACTAAATGCGCTATGTCAGGCCATTAATGACTCTTTTGGTACAGGAAGATTTGCTTTGTGTTTAAAGATGGGTTTGGTTACACCGGTTTTTAAGGGGGGGTGATCCTGAGGATCTCTCTTGTTACAGGCCAATTTCACTACTTCCAACAATGTCTAAAATAATTGAAAAACTAGGTAAAAGTAGAATGCTATCTTTTATGATAAGACATAATATATTGGATTCTGTGCAATGGGGATTTCAAAATTCCAAAGGTACTGGAGATGCAATATACAGTTTTCTTGAGAGGTTGTACGTGGGATTGAATGGTGGAGCCGTGGCTGCGGCAGTGTTCTGCGATTTTTCAAAGGCGTTTGACTGCGTAAATCGCGGAATACTGCTAAACAAACTAGAGCGCTATGGTTTCAGAGGAATCGCGTTGAAATGGCTGGAGGCATTCATAACCGACAGGCAGCAACTCGTAAAGCATCAGGAAACGGAGTCACGGATGCTTACTAACCCTTTTGACGTGCCCCAAGATTCGGTATTGGGGCCCCTTTTATTTATTTTGTATATAAATGGCTTGGCCACTATTGATATTACAGACCATATCACTTTATTTGCAGACGACACTATAGTTTTATGGCTGGGCCAAGATATACAGGTACTGACAACCCAAATATCTGCGGACCTGCCGAAAGTAAAAAATGGTGTGATGCTAATTGCCTAATTAGTAATTTTAAATATTAACAAAACTAACATCTTAAATTTTAAATGCAACATCAATAACTTGCAACTGGAGGGTAATACGATTGAAACTAAAGAGATAACTAAGTTTTTGGGAATATGTATATATAACTTAAGTTTTCAGAGCTTATCGAATATCGATGGACTTACTTAGAAATTGGCATCCACATGTTATGCATTAAGAATAGTTACAAAAAACTTAAATCATGCAATTTCAAGGACAGTTTATTTCTCATTAATTGAGGCAAACTTGAGATATGGTATCGCTTTTTGGGGTAATAGTGTCAAACAGCTTATTAACTATGTTTTTATCCTCCAGAAGCGAGCAATAAGGTATCTTTGTGGATTAAAACCCAGTAATCATTGTATACCATATTTTGTGCGGGAAGGGTTGTTGACGCTAACTTCTATTTTTATTCTTGAAACAGTCATCTTAATTCGGAAAAAGTGCAATAACACTCCTAACGTATCCAGGTACAACCCGGCAGTCGTAATGTATTGCAACTGCCAACCCTTTATTATCATAAATTTCAAGAAATTCATTGACAAAGGTGGAAAAAAGGTCATCAGTTTGCTAAATACTTAAAATAGTCATACACTAAAGGTTATAATACAGTAATAAAACTTAACATGTCAATAAAACAAAAAATTGGTTAAAAATATATTAAGAGTTAAAAATATAGTTAAAATCAATCACAGACCCAATTACAAACGTTAAAAGCAGGTAGGTACATAACAGAAACAAAATATTTAAAACTAATTTAAAACAATAAAATAAGACAAATCAATTAAAATTATGCCCGTAGTACTCCTCAACAGAATAACATGCAAGTGACACCAGAAGGCCTCTGACCCTTTTCCTAAATTTCACATAACTGTTCAGGTTTCTCAGTTCCAATGGCAAATGATTAAACATTTTCTTGGAATTATAAAATATAGAGTTTTTAGTCAGAGAAGAAGAAGGAATGGGTAAAGATCTGCTATATAGTCTAAGGTAAAGATACAAAGTGTGAGCTTCTAGTATTAACAGCATGTAATGAGTGAGAGGGATTGAAAATGTTGTTTTTGTATTTTCGAAACATTATACATGCAGATTCTAGTATAAAAAGAGATGCCAAGGTCAAGATACCTTCTGAAATAAAATGAGGCCTACAGGATTCATCACGATTCAGACCACAGAGGCATCTCAAGGCTCTTTTCTGAATAACAAAGACCCGTTGAAACATACCTAGTGAGCAGCAACCCCAAAATGCAATACCGTATCTCAGGTGGCTCTCAACAACAGAAAAATACACAGTCCTGGCAACAGACTTGTTCAAATGACATTTCACAGTCCAAACGGCATAGCAACCCGCTGACAATTTGCCACACAGTTCTAAGATGTGAGTGTCATATTTTAATTTAGCATCCAAATGCAATCCTAGAAACTTATTGGAACTGCTAGTCCTTATTAATTGACCATCCAGTGATATTTCTCCCAGATCCCCCTTAAAATTTATAATACTGGTCAGACCTAAAAAGCTACAAGCCAACGAGTTTTGGGTGCTGGAGTCGGCACGTTGTAAGGTGGTAGAAGTAAAATAATATATGTATAATATATGGTGTATTAAAGGATCTTGCATTGCTGGTTTATAAAATCATAATGGATGGAAATTTTAAGTGTTGTTTAAAGAAACCTTTTAATTATTTTGTTTGTGTAACTTGTCTAGAAGTATTTCACCCTAGTTGTTTAGAACGTAAGAAATACACAACAATAAGGGGTTACAAAATATTCTGCTCCGGCGTTTGTGAACGGGAGGGAACTGATTTTGAAGATAAAATTAGTAGCTTTAAGAAGGAAATTTTGAAATTAAAAAATGACGCAGCATTAAGGGAAGCCCATTTTCTCAGACAAAAAAGGTTGTCCCTTGACCTCGAAAATAATGCGTGTGGAGTCGAGCAGCGATACGAAGACCAGTTGAAAAAATGTAAAGCGAATATAATGGAACTTAACAACATAATTAAGGATCTACGTAACGAAAATAGTAAATTGACAAATGACTTGAAGGAGAATATAATTGTAATAGAAAAATCTAAGGATGAAATAAAGAGTTATAAAGATTTGGTTAATAGTATGAAGATATCCACTGAGACTCTAAATGAGGAAAATAAAGTGCTGGCTACTGAAGTCGAATATTTGAAGGTAATGATGAGTACGTCCAAACTACGGCTACACGAAGGACTCAAATCATTGTATTTGGATAAAAAAGATGCAGCTACTTCAACGGAGATAAAGCAAACAGAAAGTACCACAGAGGAACACCAATCTGGTCCAACTCTTCCTGAAATGGAAAAAGTAATAAATGAAGCGACTGAGTGCAAGAGTAAAAATAAAATAGTATTTTTCACTGACAATTATGGTAAGCGTTTGTTAAAGTTTCTTACTCATTATTTAAATAGTTATTGTGTCCAATTAATAACAAAGCCATTCGCTAGATTTAAATACCTGGTGTTTACAGCGGATTGCTACATGAACAATTTATCCTGCAATGACTATGTTGTTATTTTAGCAAGTATTAACGATAATGACATAAGGCTAAGTGATATTACGTTATTGGCTAATAAATGTTTTCACACCAATTTAATTATTTGTAACCTACCATATAAAAATGATTCTGCTGATCTTTCCTATAAAATACAAAATGTTAATAATAAACTGTCAAGAATCACACAACGCTTAAAACAATTTTCAAAATGCATAGATTTTTTGGATTTATCAAACAGATTTTTTCAAAAACATTTTATTAATTCTATTCTTTACTTAAATAATAGCGGTCTGTCAAGGTTGGGTTATACTCTGAAAATGTTTATTGATAATTTTCAAGTTAATAACTGTATTAATAATTTGATATATGTGTCCGTATCAACTGAGCCTGTAATAGATATAAGTATTTCTGACGATAGGGAAACCACTGTGCAGGAGAGTGAGCATGAACAAGCAGGTGCTTTTTTATGAACAATTTGCCTGTTGTGACAGGAACAACTGATAGTATTGATATTTCTCAATTTACCCCCGCTGGTTCTGGATTGTCCGCGGTTCTTTTAAATGTTCAGTCCCTAAGAAATAAGTGTGATGAATTTTATGTATTTCTTGAAAGTATTAATTATCCTAGTTTAGTTTTAGTTACCGAGCACTGGTTAAGGCCGGACGAGTGTTTTTCTTTGCCAGATTATGTGCCGGTTTCCATTTTCTGCAGACAACATTCTATTCATGGCGGGACTTTAATTTTAATTAAGAAATCGTCGGGTTTTGGCCAGTGTTTCGTATCCTGTCAAAATTTGATAACCTTCTGCAAGAAATAGTATATTATTTTATATGGAGGAAAAGTGATACTTTTCATGGCGCGCTCGTGTTTAACAGCCGAACGGAGTGAGGCTGGTAATAGAGAGCAAGCCATGAAAAGTAACTTTTCCTCCAAATAAAATATGCTGTTTTTTCTTCAAATGTCGACAAATTAATGCAAAAACATCTCTTTTTAATAGTAATAATATCTAATTATTATTAAAGATAAATGGGTTAGCAAGGCGGCTTAGACCACGGTCGTAGGTGCCCTTGCTTAGACCGGTGTCGGTGAATATAATGTAACATCAAGCTGTCAGTGGACACTGTCAACAATAATTATTTTTTTACGATTGCGTACCCGATTGCGTTTTAATTCCGTATTGATAGACAGTTATGGGGTAAGTTCGATTAAATAATAACCAATTTGTTCCTAAATTAGTGATTTTTATAAATGCAGTCACACATTGAGTGATAAATACAAATTTTAGTTTAATAACTCTTGAGTTTTTGACGCTTATTTTGATGTTTGTTTGTATTGTATCTATGTTGCTATGGTAACACTTTTACCTCCGCCGGCGGAAAAGTGAAAAGTAAAGCTCCGGCGGAGGAAAAGTTAAACTTCACGGCCGCCTACACAGTCGAGTAATGACGGATTTACTGACGTTTGAAGAAAAAAGTGTTTGAATTATCTGTAATTTATAGTAGGAAACATGACTTATACGTTTTGTGCATTTATCGCTCGCCTATTGCTAGTGCAGGGGGGTTTTTGGATAGGCTAGACCAGCTACTGTCACAAATTTCGCCTTCATCCAAGGTTATAGTTGCGGGTGACTTTAATATTAATTTTGGGGATCAGCAAAACATTAACTCAGTTCTGCTTAATAATATTCTTATATCCCATGGTTTAAAAATGCATGTAACTTCACCCACGCGTATTTGCAGCGGATCGTCGAGTATTATTGATTACATGTGTTCGGATTGTAGTGTTGTGTGTTGTTCAGTTGTGAGTGCCGGTATTTCTGATCATGAAGCAGTTTTAGCTATTTTTGATCACCTTAACGTTGAAAATAAGACTCAACGAAGAAGAGGAAGAATATTAGTAGTGGTAATTTTTGTAAATTTCGTCAGTTGTGTCAGAATGTTAACTGATTGGGAATAAGGCAGTCTCCAGAGCCTTTGATATCGTTCCATTCGGTTGTACTGGATGTTTGTAACAGAGCATTTCCATTGAGATGGATCAAGCATAAGACAAGAAAGAAGAAACCTTGGCTTACGGAGGGTTTAAGAATTTCTGCTAGAAACTTGCGCTGCCTTAATGCCATTAAAAAGTTTTTCCTAAACAATCCTGATTTTGTATCTTATTGCAATAGATATCGTAATATTTATCGTCGATTGGTGAAAGCAGCTAAGGAACTTCACTACAGCAGTAGGCTGTCGGAGGCTAAAAATAAGCAAAAGGAATCCTGGTCTATTGTGGGAGAAGTGTGTAACCGTTCCATGCAGCATGGTTGTCGCGAAATGGAGGTAGATCCCAACACATTAAATTAATTTTATTGTAGTGTGGCTGGTAGTTTGACTGATAAAATTTCAACCTCGGGGAATCCTCTAAATTATCTCGCACACGTATCTGTTGCAGATTCGTTTTGCTTTACCCCTGTTTTAGAGTGTGAGGTCTATGAAGCACTTGGTGATATTAAGAATTCTAAGTCGCGTGGTGACGATGAAATATCTTGCGAATTACTGCATTGCCTGATGATGCATTGGAGGTCTTGGCATTTGGTATCGACGATTCGTGGTTGACAGGTAAATTTCCTTCCTGCCTATAATCAGCCAAGGTTGTTCCTTTGCATAAGGGTAGCAACTTTCAGGATCCCTTCTAACTATCGTCCGATATCTTTGCTTTCGACTGTATCCAAAGTAATTGAAAAGATCGTTAAAGGCAGAATATGGAGTTTCCTTCAATTACACAATCTTGTATCGTCAAGGCAATTTGGGTTTCAGGGTTCCTTGGGAACCCACGATGCTATTTTTGATCTGGCCACTAGCGTTTACCGCGATCTTAATGATGGTAGGGCAGTGGCTGCGGTATTCTGTGATCTTACCAAGGCCTTTGACTGCGTTAACCATGAAATATTGCTTTCCAAGCTTGAGTTGTATGGATTTAGGGGCTCTTCTCTTGCTTGGTTTCGCTCGTATTTGGAAAATCGACGGCAGTTTGTTGTTGTTTCAGGTTGTAAGTCAACAGTTTTAGATGTCGGAAATGGGGTGCCACAGGGATCTGTTCTGGGACCCCTTCTGTTTTTAATTTACATTAACGATCTTGTTAGTGTCGGGATATCTGGTCGTTTTACGCTTTTTGCGGATGACACCTCTATTGTATGGTGCAATGACTCTGTTGATGCTTTGAGACAGAATGTATCCGGAGACATATTGGAGATAAAGGCCTGGTTTGATTGTAACAAACTTTCCTTAAATATTAATAAAACCCATGTGATGGGTTTCAGATGTGACATGGCGGGGCTGAGTTTGGGCAATGAACCAGTGGATGTAAGGGTTGCTGCTAGGTTTCTGGGAGTTTTCATTGACTGTGAGTTACGTTTTAGGGATCACATTATTAACCTAAGCAAGAGATTGTCATCTGCATGTTTTGCAGTGAGAGCTGCTAGGGACGCACTTGGTTCTGGAGTGGCACGAGATGTGTATTTTGCTTTGTTCGATTCACACTTGAGATATGGCATACCATTCTGGGGCATGAGTAGCCAGTATTTGCTGAATATCCTGGTTGTTCTTCAGAAGAAAGCAGTGCGTTACATCGTGGGGGTTAGTCAAAGGCAATCATGTCGTCCAATTTTCATAGACAAGAAGATTTTAACATTGACATCTCTCTTTATTCTCGAGACTGCCACTTTAGTCGACAAGAACATAGGTTCGATGGAACGTCTTCCTGGACTGCATAATACTCGTGGCGCTAATAATCTTCTTCTTCCTATCCCTACAAGCACCCTTACCAAAAAATCATTAATTTACGAAAGTAAAAAAATCTATAATCATCTCCCGGCAGATATTAAATCTCTGCATGTTTTGCGATTATTTAGAAGTCACTTAAAAAGGTTATTGGTGAGTAAGGCCTACTACACTGTGGCAGAGTTTTATGCCGACTCCTTTGACTGACATCCCTGCGCTGGCGAATGTCGAGATAAATGCTTAGGGGACTTTATCTTCGTATATAAATATTAAATTCATTATTATTTTATTTATAGTTTTTTCTCTATGTGTCTGTATTTTAAGGTTATATTTCTTGGCATTTTTAATATTGTTAGTATATAACATGTATATATTGATGTTTGTTTGATGTCAATTTGTTTATTTAATGTTATTTTATTCTTTAAATTAGTTGATTTTTTAGATTATTTTAAAATTGTTTTTGTTTTGTTCCTCTATTTTATGGAATACTTTGTTTAATTATTTTAACCTGCTTTGTGAATGAGAACATTATCTTGCACTAATAAAGCATTTTTGACTTTGACTTTGACTTTGATATTGAAGCTTAATCTATTGGCACTGCACCAGTTATTTATCGCCTCTAAGTCCTCCCTTACAAGGTTTTCAAGTTGTGCTGGATCCTGGTGATGCCAGAGGACTGTAGTATCATCAGCAAAGGAGGAACAGCGACCATAAGAGATCGTGCCAGGTAGATTATTAACATATATAAGGAACAACAGAGGTCCCAAGACAGAACCCTGGGGCACTCCAGCAGACAAAGAACCCACCGCTGATTGCTCCCCATGAAAATGAACCACCTGGCGTCGCCCTGATAGAAAAGACTCGAACCAGTCGAGAACCGGGCCTCTAAACCTATGTACAAAGTTTAGCCAGCAATATCTCATGATCAACACAGTCAAACGCTTTACTAATATCAGAAAAAACGGCAGAAACCACTTCACCATTGTTCAAGCTGAGGTATAAATGCTCTAGGAGATGGAAAATTGCATCATCTGTATTTTTAGAATTCTGAAAACCAAATTGGGAATTAGAAAGAATTTGGTGCTGTTCCAGAAACTTCAACAGTAATAATAGATAATAATGCTAGAAATTGTGATAGTGATGTGATTTTTAAACGAAAAGTAAAAAGATTTCTGTTGGAAAAGGCATATTATGACCTGGATGAATATTTTAATGATGTATTTTGAGAAACTGTATGTTTTTATATAATGGCTTTTTTGTGTGCCTTGACTACTTGAATTTAAATATTTTTAAGTGATACCTAAGCATGTTTGTTTTTGTTGTATTTTTATATTTTGTGTTTTTTGTGTGCCTTGACTACTTGAATTTAAATATTTTTAAGTGATACCTAAGTATGTTTGTTTTTGTTGTATTTTTATATTACATTTTTTTTAACTTTAATTTATATTTTAAATTTACGTGGCATATCCGCCCGCTTTTCTTATTTGACATATTTTAATTATGTATGTAGTTTAGGTACAGCTTTGTTTATAAGAGTTGGTTCTTCAAACAATAAAGCATTTTTTGACTTTGACTAGGTAGAGAAATAGGGGTTGCTGCCCATGGTGTCTAGGTAAATTATTTTCATCCAAATAGGGTGTCAACACACTGGTACTGCGAACCTGGTAAAACACAGTAAGTACACGGTGATCATTTATAATGTCCCCCCCCCTCTTAACTTTTTTGTTTTTCGCATTAGACAAAAATGTTAAATACAAAAGTTGTGCAGAGTAATGTAAGCTATTTGCAGAATACATTTATATATACACAAGGTGTTGCAGAAATGAGTGACAGGTTAAAGTTATATCTTTTTAAATGAAATACCCTGTATATTATTATTTTTTTAGAATCTCCTAAAAGTCCTGAATATTTTTTCTATAACATGTCCTATACCTAAATGTAATAGTTTTCGACATATTCGCATTTTAACTAAGCGGTTACATTCAAAAATAAATATTCTAGATTCCAGTTCTTAGGTGGCCGTGAATAAGGCAACTGCAATACGAGGCCACTATTTAAAATGCGAATAGGTATAGGACATGTTATAGAAAAAATGTTCAGAATTCTTAGGAGATCCCAAAAAATTAACAATATACAGGGCGTTTCATTTAAAAAAACATAACTTTAACCTGTCACTCATTTCTGCAACACCTTGTATATATATAAATGTATTCTGCAAATAGCTTACATTATTCTGCACAACTTTTGTATTTAAAATTTTTGTCTAATACGAAAAACAAAAAAGTTAAGAGGGGGGGACATTATAAATGATCACCGTGTACATAAAAGGGTGTAATCGGCGTTCATTACAACGCAAATGTGTGCAGCGTCTCCGTTGATAGTGATGTGGTATTTGCAAGATTGATCGATCAACAGGAGTGTAGGGTCCGATCGCTTGCCTCCACTATTTCTTCAGAACTGTAGTCCGACCTTGGTGATACCCCTTGCTTGCATCTACGACTTATCTTTGAGCAACGGTGTCTTTGTTAAGGCAAAAGGCTGAACTACATAGGAAATGGCTAAGAAATAAAAGCCCAGCAGTGTATGAGGATTTTGGGAGAATACGTAGGGATGTAAAACAGAAGGTTAATCTTGCCTATCATGATTATATGGCTGAGACTGAAGCTTCAATTAAAAGTGATCCAAAATATTTCTGGAAATTCATTCGTCGAAAGCGAAATAAATCTCGTATTCCTGGGTCTATGTGTTGTAGGGGTTCTGGCATTGAGGGGCCTGAAAATGTTGTGAATGCTTTTGCTGATTTTTTTGAAAGTTTATATGTTGATTCTAGTTCATTTCAGACAACCTATCATGACAGTGGGGGTTCAGATAACATCTTGATTCAGGGTTTTAGCGGGGCGAATGTTACAATGGCTTTGAAAAAACTAAAAGACAGGGAGATGGCTGGTCCTGACCTGTTGCCCTCTTTCATTTTGCGAGACTGTGCATCTGTTTTGGCTGTACCACTTCAGTCCCTGTATAACCTGTCTCTAAAAACACAAGTATTTCCTGAGAGATGGAAAAAGGCTAGATTATGTCCAGTTTTCAAAAGTGGAGAGGTTAGTCACATAGAGAACTATCGCCCAGTTTCTATCCTCTCAAATTTTTCCAAGGTGTTTGAGGTCTGTCTGCATGAGAAATTGTGTCACCAAACGAAGCACTTAACATCTGAGAAGCAACATGGTTTTTTTCCCAAAAGGTCTACAATTACGAATCTTTCATGTTTTCTGCAGACAGCTCATAAGGCAATCAATAAGGGGTGCCAGTTGGATGTAGTGTACACCGACTTTGCAAAAGCCTTTGATAGGCTAGACCTTGGACTGTTGGCTAAGAAGATGGTGTCGATTGGTTTTCACCCAAATCTTGTAAGATTCTTTGTTTCCTATTTTTTTCAATATGTCGAATATAATGGTTTTAGGTCTGCTGAATACTTTGCATCAAGTGGTGCGCCTCAGGGCAGTAACCTTGCACCATTACTGTTCAGTATATTTATCAATGATATTTTACTTCAAAAGCAGAGTGGGGGCCTAATGTTTGCAGATGATTTAAAGCTGTTCAGGGTTATAAATGGTGTTGAAGACTGCCATAAACTGCAGGAGGATATAAATCGAGTTTTCGATTGGTGTGAAAGGAACAAGCTGCCATTGAACATAGGCAAGTGTAAAAAGATGACTATTTCTGTCTTGAAAAATGAAGTTATGTATCCATATTCATTGAACGGTTCTCAGCTGACTGACTGTCTCTTGGTTAGGGATTTGGGAGTGGAGATTGATAAGAGATTGACATTCAATTACCATATATTGCAGATTACTGGTTCAGCCATAAAGTCCCTTGGGTTTCTTATTCGAGCCACATCTCACTTTAAGAACCAATCAAGCTGGGTAGCTGTGTTTAACTCCTTGGTCAAATCCAAGTTAATGTATGGCTCTATGTTATGGTTCCCTATATATAATGTTCATGTGAACAGCGCAGCGCAGGTTTTTGAAGTTTCTATTCTTTAAACTTGATGTGGAGTGTACCCGGAAAGAGGTATTGAGCAGGAGTATTTATTGAATAGATTTAATTTTTTATCAATTAAACATAGCACTGAAAACGTCGAAATGTCGACCGTTTTTTCAGTTTCCTTTAGGTTTTTCAGCTTCATTAGGGTCACTAAACTAGCACTTGTGCTGTTTAAACCCTGGAGCCAGAGCAAGCGGCTCTATTTTATGAAGAGGTGGAGAATAGGCAAACATTTGTAAGGTAAACGTAGGATTTAGTGGATTCCACAGAAAAATAACTGATGAGAAACCAGTATTTTTAATTGAAAATATTATAATTATATTGTTTTTATAAAATTCAACTAAAAAAATCACATTTTTAAAACACATTTACATATACATAAACTACATTATATTTACAGTTCTACTGACACAGGATACATAGATTATTTCAAAGTTGATATTGCCTTAAAACGTAATTCTTGCAGAGTTATATAAACGTGACTAATACGTGATGGAGATCACAACAAATTTTTCAGTTACAGATGCAACTAGGGCATTGTTTATCTGATATACAAACACAATCCTCAATGCCTGCAATTCTAATCAAAAGCTTTAAATTGTTGGCAAAAAGAACTGATCTAGTCCTTACAAAGCAAGACGAAGGTCGTTGATATTCACATTGAAGAAAAATTATCCAAGATGTGAACCCTTAGGAGAACACCACAGGCAACTTATTTCTTTTAGATTTTTAGCTATTAATCCTTGCAATGTGCAATCAACTAACTAAGACCTTAACCAATCAAAAAAACAACTGCAATTATATGAGTTAAAACACTTGCACAATTCCTCCAATTCAAATTTCCTTCACTATCCCTTTGCATGATGTGTTATGTTCTAAAATATACAGTGAAGGTAGATATTATAAACCCACAAATTTTATGTTATTTTGATATTCTTTGAGAGGATTATTGTAAATTGGAAATATTTCGGAAATATACATATTGCACACCTTCCTTTGAAGTTCTTTTTGTTCCTCGAATTGAATTAGCCGTTTCTGGCCTGTTAAATTGAATTACTATTTTGTTCTTACCTTTCCTACAAGGTCCTTAAATTATCTTCAATTTTTAGGTTAAATAATTCTTTTGCTAGAACTAGTGGACGTAAATTTCCTACACATGATTGCATTTTGGTCTAAGACCACTTGATACGGGCCTAGAGTCCACGTTTGTATCACAACTATTGTGATACGATGCAAATGGAGGATCTCTCCGAAATCTCGGGGAACCCACGCTTTTACTATAATCTATCTAACGAATAAAACAATAATACATTAATTTTCAATCGAAAAAATAAGATAAAATGATGTTTAAACATAGAAAAATATTGATGTTTAAACGTGGTTCCTAACCTAACTATCTCCCAGCTAACTAGAAGACCAGTTTATATTTATTTATCTCTGTAGAAGACCAACCTATGCTATCATGCAATTACCAGATCCTACCTTGAATTCTTCTAATAAGTAATAAGTTGTGTGGAAATATTTATCCCAAGGATTGCCAGACAGATGTTGGTAAAAACTATGTAATATTCAATTAAACGATTCCGTATCAACATCACTTTAGTTTAGTCGTTTTCTTTTTCTCACATGTTATATAAATAACATGTAAAATGTAAACATGTCAATGTCATTGTCAATAATGGTCCGTCCGTAGAGATGTAGCATCACTGTGATTTGGCGAGAAACGGCTGATCACCGTGTCACCGCGACAGTGTACTAAAAATCACCGTTCTTGTTGAACCGATTTCATATATATAATAATTACGTATATGACCGATTCTTTTGCCCACTCAATCGCGTGTGCCACAATGTCACGCCTGCTTGTACCACCTTTTCCCCGTGCCCCTTTCTTAGTACAGTTTTGAGATTAGGGCGTTTTCATACGATAATGATAAACTACTAAAACGTTTAAATGCCAATTAATTATCACCATGTTCTAAGTTTGAACTTAAACTTCGGAAATATTATGTAAACATTCAAGACAAACAAATTATAAGCAAAATCCATAGATCCTTAAAGCTGTAATGGTCAAAGAATAAAGAAGAGAAAGGAAGGAGCTTGTGCGCCGTTTGACACTTAATACGTGCGACGAATTCCTGAGACATCGAGGAGGCTGCGGAGGAACCATAATATGTCACATTCTGATTCTGACGTTATGTTTTGGTGCTTCCTACGTTTTGATAGTATTTCTTGTGTTTAAAGCTATTTTTTGCGATTTACTTTGATTTGGAACATTGTTTATTGGTTTAGTAATATTATTGTAGATAATGCGTTAGTTCATATAGTGTTTATATAGATATTTAGTGGTGTGTATTTTGGACTAAAGAAGCAAAGTAAACATGGGCTATGTTCAACGGGTCTTAGCGATTGTAAGCGCTTGCAAGCGCTAACCGCTAAATCGGTATTGAACTACCCCTCATCAGAAAAGCGAACGTTAGCGTAGTTAGCGCTAAATGAAAGCGCTTTTTTAGTCAGCGGGCTACGCTAGCACCAAAATGGCGAATAATTTCAAATAATAAACTAACCTTTCATTTCAAATTTTAATTTTTAAATTGTTTGTTTATGCAGATTTATGTTAAAGGTATGTAAAAAATGGATAATAATGACACACTTATAGCATCTAACTGGACTGTGATCACCTATCAAGTAGGGACCACGGTCAATTAAGTGACCGTGAGTCATGATACATGACCGTGAGTCATGATACAATATCATGACCGTGAGTGGGGACGTTGTTTGTAATGGCAACAACATAATTCTCCAACATAAACATAAAAGTAAGCGATTTTTGCAGAAATTAATAGAATATAGGAATTCGAAAAGCGGTAAAATTTAACTAGATTAGAAAAATGTCTTGTTGCCGAGCTGACAAACGTATAGTTATAGAAACTATTTTTTAAAAACCGAAAATATAAACAAATAGGTTATGTTATGAAGAACGTCTTTTGATTTTGACAGTAGACTTTTCCGCAAAGGAGAGTGTCGTGTCGATCAACGGGACTGTCAGCGCTTAGAAGCGATAGCGTAATATGCTAACTGCCGATGAACATAGCCATGGTTACTTGTCCAGCTTGTGATCTTTCGAAAACTCCAACAAATTCAGAACTTGGAATAACATTTCATCGGTAAGTAGGTATTTTACCTCTTATTTTTCTGTTTTTTACCATTTAATAAAGCAAAATTATAAATTGTCTAATTGTCAACAAATAGGTGACAGATCTAATCATGAGCGTACCCGTAAAAAATATAGCATTAAAAATCAATGTTTGCAAGAATATTGGACAGTGCTAAAAGTAATACTTGTCTTTTATACTTGACATGTTAAAGTTTATTCTGCCAATAAAATGCTAAAATTAGTTATTTGGATATATTTGGGCATTTGAAATGCAAAAATAAGCAAATTATGGTTAGAGAATAGTGCGTTAGTTTTGAAGGGTGCTTCTTCAATAAAATTAGGTAGTACATATTTTTTTTTAATAAGAAGCACACTTTAAAACTACCCCACTATTATCTAACCATATTTTGCTTATTTTTGCATTTCAAATGCCCAAATATATTCAAATAACTAATTTTAGCAGTTTATTGGCAGTATAAACTTTAACATGTCAAGTATAAAAGAAAAGTATTTATTACTTTTAGCACTGTCCAATGTTCTTGCAAAAATTAATTTTTAATGCTATATTTTTTACGGGTACGCCCATAATTAGATCTGTCACCTATTTGTTAACAATTAGACAATTTATAATTATTTTGCTTTATTAAATGGTAAAAACCAGAAAAATAAGGGGTAAAGTAGGTACCTACTTACCGATGAAATGTTATTCCAAGTTCTGAATTTGTTGGAGTTTTAGAAGGGCCACAAGCTGCACAACTAATCATGGTTACTTTGCTTCTTTAATCCAAAATACACACCTTTACCACTAAATATCTAATTAAACACTATATGAATTAACGCAATATCTACAATAATATTACTAAAGAAATAAACAATGTTCCAAATCAAAGTAAATCGCAAAAAATAGCTTTATACACAAGAAATGCCATCAAAACGTAGGAAGCACCCAAACATAACGTCAGAATGAGTCATATAATATAATATACTATACTGTCATGCCTTATTTAAAACAAATCCAACCCCAAATTTGCAAAAATTCGTTTTCATTTTATTTACTCAGTCGTTTAAGTACTAAAAAAGAATTACTGGAAAGAAAAATCCCAAAAAAAAATTGTAAATGACAGCAATTTACAGACAATTTAACAAAATATCTTAAGGCCGACTAATTTATTAGATATTTTAGTGTTATTTTAAAGGCAAGCTATAGGATTTAACGGATAACATTTTTAACGTTATGTTTGATACTTTTCCATTTAAAATATGAAAATTAAACTTCTGTATGTAAATTTCAGGTGCCTAAACTTATATATTTACATTTAGATACAAAAATTATCGAAAAAAAAACAGAAAGTTGCGTTTCTTTTTCGGTTAAGTGCTGCTTTTTACATACCTCGTAACCAGTAGAATTAGAAATTAGCAATTTAGAATAATTGTCAATTGGTGATGTTATTTATTTAAAACTTCACTTTACCTATTAACTTAGAAAACAGGTATATTTTTCCAAAAAATTAATGGGAAAACATAGAGCATATTATAGGGAAAACAAAATTTTTTCACACACCACTTTTTCTTGATATTTTCCCAAGATTTCTTTACATAGGTATTTAGCTAATAAAATGAAGTTTACACATGTGAAATTTATCCTAAGGAATTTAATTTTTATATTTCGAATATACCTAAAGTATCTAGCAAAGTTGAAACATTTATATGATCCGCAAAAAACGCACGTATTTTTATATATCTACATGTTGGCAATATTTATAAATTATAACTTTTTTTGAGATCACTGTACCAGTAAGTAATAAACAACAAAACTATATAAATACATAGTATAAGTATTTATTTTTTTGTTGTGCAATCGTTTTAGGAGACGCCACTGGTAATCTGGGTCGCCATATGCAAGAACCATTCCGGTCTAATGTCAATATGTATTTTGCTCCTTCCTTCCTATTCTTTATTCATTGGTAATGGCATTGTCTTTACAAAGGTAATGGTCTATTGGTCTAGGGTTGGGCAAAAATAACCGGTTATTTGATAACCGGTAATTTTTCCGATGGGTTAACCGGTTAATATCAGGTTATTCAACAGTCCCAGTTAACCGAAAACCGTTTTTTTTTCAATAATCGAACATCGGTTATTGCCATTTTAATTTCAATACTTACAACAAATTAAATATCAAATTAATAATATTGGCTGACTGTTGAGACACAGCAAAAAGCAGGCCATTGGCAATTGAAAAGAAGAAATATGTATCAACATCATTGATGACGCAACACGCATTATCAGTAAAAAATAACCGGTTACTCAATAACCGTTTTTTTTTTCTCAATAACCGCCCAACCCTTCATGGTCCAGCAGAGAGAGAGGAAGCTTCAGAGTTGCGCGCGCATTACATTGTTGACAAACACCATATTTTTAGGGTCTAGCGAATTGCTGTCAACTAGTCCGTACTTCCGTAGCTCAGTGGTTGGATGCTGAGTCTGCGATACGGCGACCTGGGTTCGATTCCAGTGGCAAGACGTGTTTTCTAATTCGTAATATTATGTGTAATAAGTTTGTCCTTCATGTTGGGCATGCCTTGGGTTAGTTTTGGTTAGTTTATGTTGGTTGCGCCCCCGTATTATTCGAATAAAATTCCCTTAATCGAAATATTATATTTTAAAACAAAGCTCATGTTATTATGTACATTTACATACATACAGGATAGAGGGTCCAATAGTTAGAGGACAAATAGACTAAAACTGTCTCGACAAAAAGTCATTCTTGATAAAAGTTTCTGCTTCTCTCAAAAATAGTAAAATACCGTCTGCGTAGCGAATTTTTTATTCTTTTCATGCAGAGTGCTCAAAAGCTACGAAAACGTGACTTTCATAATCAAAATAATGTTAAACGGTAAATTTAAATTACGAGCAAAAAACCTTACATCTTTTTTGTGCGATAAATAGTTTTACATTCAAATATTTGAATAGTCGAATATTCGAATAGTTAAATAGTTGAATATTCTAGTGAAATATTGGAATAACCGTTTAGTCAAATATTCGAATAGTCAAATATTCGAATTTTTTAACTAACAAAAAGTTCGAATTTAGAATAGTCGAATATACGAATTATTCGAATACAATTCCGAGCGAAGTTGGGATGCCACAGGCATGACTGTAGCAGTTGTGGTTCTGCGATGAGGAAGACAAGGGGAAATCACCTAATAGTTTTTTCCTAGCATAATTATTGTTCTGGCTAAGAATTACGAAAACACGGCCCTCAGTTCCCGGCAGGTATTCAATGATCAGAGGGTGCTCAAAATCCCCAAGTTAGCTATGAGATGGCTCAACGATGTGCCGTGGCTCAACTCTGGACAGTGCTTAACAAGCAACAGTGTTGCCATTAGTAGCGACTTGTCGCGAAAATAGCGGCTTTTTGATTACTGTGAGACGTAGCGGCGATTTACAAAAACAAGCCTATTTGTAGCGACTTTTTCGAATTTTGAATTAGGTTAGGAAGTTTTGTTAATCATTGTTTTGCGATTTGGAATTATCGTATTTATCTTGATATTAAAATTATAATTGAGGACCGGGAGCCACTGTCATGTCTGCTCTATCGGTTCGGCTCGGATTAGATCGCATTCGCATCAGTTGTAGTCCGGGGTCCGGGACTTCCCCGAAATCGATCGGTCTGGTCAAAACCTTTTGTTTTTATTCCATGTTCCATAATTTGTGTGTTCGTCTGCCTAAACGCAATTTAGTGCATTTACCTTCTGCTATAGGCAGCATATTTTATACCAACTGCTAATCAAAGTACTACAATGATTGGTTTTGTCTTTTGTCCAACGTTTTTCTTATTGGGTAGTGACGAATTAAATTAGTTTTTGATGTGTTGTGTGTTATGTTGTTAGTTTTAGTGAAAACACTATTTTGTTTTTCCTACGTTTTTATTAACTATTTTTCCCTTCCAATTTTATGCAGCAAAATAAAAAAATCCTATTCTGTAAAAAACACAACACGTGTTTTTTTTAGTATACTACGCCTCTGTCTGCGTCAGAAGAAAGTAGCGACAAAGTAGCGACTTTTCACACCAGGTTGTAGCGATTTTTGGCTTTGCCGCTCTGGCAACACTGACAAGCAATGGCACAATCTATTCTGCAGGTATCGACGCCCAACGCAGACACGCCGTTGCAATCCTATTAGACAGAGTCCAATAAATCAGTGGAAGGATTTATCACGATTTCAGAAACTGTAATGTTGCTACAGCTAAAAAATTTCAAGGGGAAGGTGAAAGAATATAGAATTTTTCTACCAACAAATTAATGATATCGCTGATATCTTTTATAAGCTACTAAAGGCAATACTGCATACCTGGCGATCACCTGTAGACAAAGCATGATTTGACTATCCGAAATCAGGTAGGTTATTATGTTATATTCTTATTAATGAAATATACCAAAATGACGACAAATCGGTAAAGGCATATTTCGGAGCTGACATATCTCGGACCACAATCCTCTGATGGCCAATCCAAAACTCTAACTTCAAAACATCAAAAAACAGACCGGAGCCCCATAATTGAAACATGGAAACAATAGACATCACTTATAAGACAGAACGTTTAACACTAAAGCATTGCGTATGAGATCCCTGTAAAGAACTATTAACCAAATCTAGACCAGAAAAAAATCAATGAATGACTGATGCAATATTAAACATGATGGATCACCGAAGACTAGAAGAAACAAGAAGTAAATATAAGGAATACAATTATGTTGTAGGAAGAGAGATAAGGCTGGCCAAAGAAAGATATTTTGAAGAGAAATGTAGGGAAATCGAATGACTACAAAGTAAATATGACCTGTTTAACCTACACAAGAAAGTCAATGAGTTTGCAGGCTTACGCCAGAGAGAGTAAGCTACTATACTTCTAGACAGAAATGGACGTATTTTAATCAATAACGATGAGAAGAGTATATTGAAGAATTGATCATGGATACACGAACTGGTCCAGAACGAATACATATTACTAAGGAAGAAATGGGACCTGATATTACCAAGGAAGAAGTGGCATATGCTTTAAGATCAATGAAAGACGGAAAATACCCTAACACTGATGAGCTCCCCAGTGATGTCCTTAAACTTGTTGATGATTAACATATTAACATCTAAACACAATTATTTAATAAAATATATAAATCTGAAAATATTCCCAAGGGATGGTTAACATACACCATTGTCTGTTTACCAAATAAACCAAATGCCAAAGAATGTGGCGACCACCGTATCATTAGTCTTATGTCATACACATTAACAATGATCCACAAATGAAGACATCAGAAACTTGATATGGGCATAAGCGAAACACAGTTCGGATTTCGTAACGGCTTGGGAACACGTTAGGTACTCTTTAACTCTTTTCATTTAAAGTACTGATTCAAAGATGCTTGGACGATCAGGATGTATATGAGTGTTTCATTGACTATAATAAAGTATTAGACATAGTCCGCCATGACCAATTAATAAATATGCACAGAGGCCTTCAAATCATCTCAAATTTATATTACAACCAAAAGATGAGAGGATGAATGGACAAACAATCATCGAAAGAAACAGAAATAAGAAGGGGAGTAAGATTCTTGTGTCCTACCGCCAACACTCTTCAATGAAAATTCGCAGGAAATTCCCATTTTAGCCATTGAAGGAGAAACAGTCGGAATAAAAGTCAATGAAACACCAATCAACAATATAAGATATGCTGACGACACGGTGCCCTTGCCAGACTCAATTAAAGATTTTCAGCCGCTGATGAATAGAGTAGTTGCCTGTAATGAAGAATACTATGCCAAAAAAAACTAAATTCATGATAATTTTTAAAGGACACCTAAACAACGAATATATCACTGTCAACGGCAACAACATAGAAGAAGTGGAGAAAGACACGTACCTTGGTACAATGATTAACATTGGCTACATCAACGAAATCAAAATAGAATAGAAAAAAGACGAGTCAATTTTACCAAAGTGAGAGAAATGCTTTGTGAAGGGACCTGTGTTTGAAATTGAGAGTTCGATTGGTGAGATGCTACATATTGAGCAACACAGCTGCCATTAAGAAAATCGGGGCAATTAAAATGTGGGTGTATAAAACGGTATTGAGAATATTATCAATGGATCGAGAAACTAATGTTGAAGGTTGAAGTCCTAAAAAGAATGAGCAAAGAAAAAGAACTAAGTAATCGATACAATTAAAAGAAGAAAATTAGAATACTACGTTAGGAGAGAAGCAAAATACAACATGCCGATATTAATTATGCAGGGGAAAATACAAGGAAAATGGAGCGGAGGGGAAGAAGAATCGTGGCTACGAAACCTGAGAGAATGGTTAGAATGCTCTTGATGCCTACTTTTTAGAGCAGCAGCTTCCAAGATCAGAATCACCATGATGATAACCAACCTTTGCCGCGGAGATGGCTCCTGGCGAAGGAGATGAAAATGTTGATGTTAAGATTCTAACACTGGATTTATAAACTGGAAAAGTTCACAATATTGAGTTTCAGTTGGCACTTCAATTTTAGTTCAAGATGAACTGATCAAATCATCCAATTCAATTTATAAACTCAGTTGGCGAAAAGTTCCATAGTTTTCAATATGTTTGTAAAAGTTGAGAGGTAACCAAATTTCATGTTCGTAGTTTAGAAAGTTCGTTCCAACCAATGCATAATCACTGTATTAGCACGTGATCACTGTTAATGCCGAATACCATGACTGATTTGACATTCGACCGCGCACATCGACCTTTTTTACATTTTTCAGCCAATCAAATATGAACTATACCAACTTTTTGTTCTAGTATATAAATGCCATAAAATGAACTGTAAACTGCCAACTTTGAACCTCACCAACTACAAACTTTCCAAGCTCAGCATTGCGAACTTTACGAGTTTATAAATGGACCTTAACTTATAAGGTATTTGTAATAAAATTTACAAAAGTAAATTCGCAGTATAGGGCTACACGCGACCCACACTTAAAGATAGAAAATGTTTTCGATATTTATTATTTCCTAGGGACTAGGACACTCGCCTCTTATCAGGACTTGGTTGGCTCGATTATTTAATACATACTTTAACTATAGTATCTTTAATAGTTATGAGATCATGTACAGTTACATCATCATTGCCCGAAGACGCTATACGCTTAAGGTTAGATATGGTATTACCAAAGAAAATTATAGCTTCAAAAGAAGAATTATTCAAAATGGACGTCCGCTCTAGGAAGCCGGCATCCATCGGAATGGGAGTTCACCACTGCTGCCGATCCGCCCCCGAGCTCGTGTTCAAGCTAGCCCGGCAAACGTGCAACCGAAGAAAATTATAATATTGTCACGGCTAGCAACCATCCGAATGTTTTTGTACTACCCATGAACTGTGGAATTATCTCGATGCCTTGGTCGAGAATAATATAGAGTGGCCTCGCTTCTTCCGGAATATTCGTGGTAGAGGTTAGATTGTACATAAATAGCAGGTAACGGCGAGTTGCAGTAGTTAATCATTAAGTGTTGAACTGTAAAGATCTAATAGTTGTAAAGTTATTGTATAGAGTGATAAAGAATAAAGAGAGTATTAGTTGAAAATAGTAAAAGTTGTAATTTTATCAGCACCCACGGGAAAAACGTAACATTTGATGTCAGAAGTTGGATTGTGAAGGGACCGGACTTGTCAAGTATTTTTCGAGGAAAGAAGAGGGTACAAGTACGTCAACGATACCGTTTTGATTGGTAGATTCTGTGAAAATTGTATAACATTCTATGGTCAATATGAGGCAACAAACGGCAGAAATTGGGCAAATAAATAAAATGTTGCCCGATTTCATGGAAAATTTAAATGCTGAGAGGCGAGCGGATCGGGAAGAGGATGCACGTAGAAGGCAAGTGGATCGGGAAGAGAAAGAACGTAGAAGGGAAGTGGATCGGTAAAGAGGAGGAACATAGAAGGCAAGCAGAACAGAACCGGCTCCAGAAAATTTTACAAGACCAAAAAGATAATAGGCAAATAGAGCAGGATCAACTTCAGAAAAGAATGCTGGATGTAATTGTAGGCGGGCAAGGAAAATTACAGAAAATATTGGACGGTCAAAATGAGAAATTTGAAAAAGAAGTAGACAATATATAAGCAAGGAAAATTACAGAAAATATTGGACCGTCAAAATGAGAATATGACATACTTGTAGCTGCTATGGAGAGACGATTTGGCGACCAACATAGAAGACAGCTCTATCAGGCACAAGTAAAGTCCCGACATCAGAAGCCTGGTGATAACCTGCAAGAGTTCGAGGCAGACGTTAGACGTCTCATTCAATTGGCCTACCCGGGAGCAACAGAAGAATTTCAAGAGGAACTTGCTGCCCAATATTTCGTGGATGGTATCAGAGATCCAGAAACTCAGAAGAAGCTACGTCTAGCCAAATTTGATAACAGCAGTGAAGCTTTGGGTAGAGCCCTAGAAATCGAGGCGGCCTGTAACATCTCTAAGCCAAAAATCAGGGCCGTATCCCTCCAGGAAAAAAAGCTGGCAAACAGCTGTGAATTAACTGAGATGGGCGAAATTTTGAGGAAATTAACGGAAGTTCCTCAGGCCACGGGGGGATTCCGGGAACCAATAGAAGATAGGCCACGTATCCGAAATACCTCAAATTAGTGCTATATATGTGGCAGGACTGGGCATTTCAAAAGAGGCTGCCAAATACAACTACGGTCTAGATCTCAATCCAGAGACGCTAGAGCCTCAAAGTCAAATCAGGAAAAGTTCAATTAGTCAACATTGTGGGGCCGGTGCTGGCTAAAGAAGATGAAGTCCCCAGGATCGTCTCCAGGAAAAAACGCCGACAGTCTAACTATTAAAGGAAAGATCAACGGAAAAGCCATTACAATTACTGTTGACACTGGTGTGGCGGTATCTTTGATAAGGTCCAACAGAGTAAATAGAGTAGAAGTCCTACCCATACCGAAGAATGTAGTTTTACGTACGGTTACCGGTAAGACTGTTGAAGTACTTGGAGAAATGGATATTGAACTTCAACTGGGACGAATTAAATTACCCTACACAATGTTAGTAGCCGACATAGAAGACGATTTTTTTGGGGGGATGGATCTCATCGGTCAACATGGATTTTCTTTTGACAACAACCTTAACCTTCTGAAGTTTGGCACCGAAGAGTTCATCCTTACCAAAACAGACGATGGAACACCGACTAAAGTAGTGACGGCATGTACTGTCAAAATAAGCGGAAATTCCGAGCAGATAATTTTTGGGAAATTGGAGAGGGACTTTGGAAGCTGCATCGGACTTATCCAACATCACGATTTGCCTTGCAAACACCTCGTAGGCAAAGCACTAGTCAAAACCGACGCGACGGGAAATACCGATAAGGATAGCAAATATTTCATCCAATTCCATCAAAATCAATAAATGAGATGTAATAGCCATTTGCGAGCCGGTGTAGTGGATAACCAGTTGCGAAACGCAGTCAGAAATAGTACCCTCAACACCACCTGAGGAAATCCTTTACAGAAGTCGTGGCGTCATCTGTCTTCCGAATAACTGAAGAAAGCTTCACAATTTATCAAAGAGTAGAGCACAACCTTTGAAAGGAAAAATAGCAATACTGGAAGAACGAACATCATAAAACATAAAATCGACACTGGATGTGCTCACCCCATCCGGCAGCATACTCGGAGGTTACCAGTGAAGAGGCATCAGCAAGAGGTTGTCACATTAGTGGGTAAAATACCAGGCTCTGCGTGGAATATAGAAGACTCAATGACGTTACCAAGAAGAATAACTATCCACTTCCCAGAATTGACGACACGTTGACGACACTAGCAGGTTCTCATTGGTTCTTAACACCCGATTTAAAGAGCGGCTACGGGCAAGTAGGCATTGACGAACAGGATAAGGAACAGACTGCTTTCTCTACCAGAAGTGGTTTATATCAGTTTAAAGTTATGCCCTTCGGACTATGCAATGCCCCCGCTACTTTTGAGCGTCTTATGGAAGTTGTTCTACGAGGCCTCGTTGGAAGACATGCCTGATCTATCTTGATGATATAATGGTAATGGGAAAAACTTTTGAAGAGCACCTACAAAATCTTCATGAAGTTTTTACTAGAATCAAGAATGCTCAGCCCTTACTGAGTCGCCTGAAGACCTACCTCCAGACTCCTCCACACATTCCGGGCCCGCCAGATGAGAAGAAGCAGACGCAAGTCAAACAATATTTGGTAGGATTGAGGGCCTTCAGAAGTCAGCACCACAGGTATACCTCGACAAATCTCAATACGCACGTTGTAATTTTCCTGGAGGCCGGTCGCCTCAAGGTTGGCCTTCGGATTTACCGTTGCGTGTGGAGCCGCCTTTAGTAAGAGATGGTTTAAGAAAAATTGAAAGTGGCTTTCAGGCTTGGAGGCCACGAATGTCTATTAAATTTTAATTCCCCACAAATTGAAAATATTTGTTGCCGAAGCTTCTCATTAATTAAAAAATGTTTTTGATTATAGATACCTACGTTTTTTTTTTTTTTAATGTTAATTTAGGTTTGTAAAACTTGATTTGAAAGGAATGTTTGTAGTCTGTTTTTCTATTTTCATGTTATAATTTTTTCTGTTATTTTTTTTGTGAGAATCTACATTTATTTGATTAGATTTTTATGAATATACGAGTAATTTCAACTGCCTACTGTTTAATTGTGTTATTTAATTAAGAGTTTTAAATACTAAGTATAATTAATCATAAAAACCATAATTATTCTTATTTACAAAATATCCGGCAATACGTTTGGCAACAATGGTGCGACTCGGTTAACTAACATGATTGTATAAAAAATATATACAATGCTAACATCTCGTATTAACACAGCTTATACCGTACCGAATCAGTTATTTAACTCTACGTCGGCTCCTTTGATGTCGATGAAGCCACATTTGACTTTTTCATGCTTTCCTCATTTTTCGCGCATGCCCTTCATACATTAAAAATGTTAGGTTTTAATGGCCAGCTGGAACTAAACAGAGATGGACTGGATTTAATTTAGTTTACATTTTTAGTAAATTAAATTAAACATGATAATATGTAAGTGAAATTGATAAAAAAAGATATCTGGTAAACGTGATCGAGAATGGTCAGTACTTTATACATAACCATGAATATGGTGTTTATAAGTATAAAAAAAGATATAAATATTTTGATATGAACATAGAATATCAATTTTTCTACAGCCGCGCGCAAAATAACTAATTTCTAAATTCAAATGAAATCGCAAAATCAAGGAATGCCGTGGATTCTTATTTTGCGCTCTAGCGCGAACATGGAAAAGAAAATTCTCACTTTTTTTGTCCAGTGTGCTGTGAATGGTCATGGAAACCGAAGATAAATAAATGACAGTCATGCGTTTGTTACAGTTTGTTGCTGGCACTCCCATTTCTAAATATGCACGAAGCCCGAATATAATATGTCAAAACTGACAGTCATTTGCAAATTTCAGAATAAGTATAGAGAAAAATGTGCATTTAATTCTAAAAAATGCGGCTGTAGAAAAAGTTCTGTGTATTTTTCGAGCGCAAAGTAAGATTGCCGTTTTAGAAAGATTACTGCGCTCCGCTACGCGCGCAATCCGTTACTTTGCGCTCTAAATACACAAATAACTATTTCCGTGCCGTGGATGCCGTGGATCCGTATTTTGCGCTCTAGTGCGAACATGGAAAAGGAAGTTTTCACTTTTTCCGTCTAGCGTGCTATGAATGGTCATGGAAACCGAAGATAAATAAATGACAGTCGTGCGTTTGTTAGTTTCTTGCTGGCACCATTGATTTGTATAGGAGTGGATAAGCAATAGCCGCCTGTCGCACTA
>MU183659.1:0-17983 GCA_016904865.1 Pissodes strobi | reverse complement strand
TGATAATTCCCCGAGTGATGGCAATGTCCAGGAACGAGGCTGCACGGAGATAAATGGGATTAGGTGTTCTATGATAGGACATTTCCAGGTTATTATTGATTATTCCCTTGAACAATCTACCCCTGCTGTTAGTTACGCCGCCCCATTCGGCGTGCGTGGCATTCAAGTCCCATATCAGCAGGGATACTCGGTTTGGTGGAAGAAGTGCCAAGAGATCGGCTTCTGAAAGGCGGAGACCCGGGGGTGCATAATCGCCACATACACGTAGGCCGCTCTGCAGTTCAATACTGATATGTTCAATCGCGGAGCGAATGTTAAATACTCGTCGGTAGCGAACTGACCTGTGTATGAGGCAGGCCACGCCTCCCCCGCGTCGATCGGGCCTATCAGATCCTTCGATTCTATAGTCCCTTACTTTCAGAGTGAAGTCCGGTGACAGATTCGTTTCTACGAGAAAAACAACCTGAAAATTGGATGCATGCAAAAAGTTACGAAACTCGCCCAGTTTTTGTACCTAATGCCATTACAGTTCTAAGAAGCGATTTGTAGCATTTAAACATTAAATTTCGCGTATTCAAAGGTAAAAAAGCTTGGATTATTTCGGCTTTGTCGCCCCTACAAGCTTCAAGCATATTAGAATAGCAATCCAATGCCAAGTAAAGTTCATCTAAATTTACAAGATTATTGATTTTTGCTACAACGCTATTTAAGTTTGACATAGTGTCGGCTATATTCAAGTTATTAAAATTATTAGTGCTAGCACGTACAGTACCACTAACCTTTTGTTGTTGTTGTACAGTGTTTGAATATAAGGAAGGCCATCACACTTCACACTCATCACAGTATCACACAACGACGTTAAGAATTCGTTGGTATCACAGACACTTCGCATAACACCGTAGCATAAGAGCATAAGGGTTTTCGACCAATCACAGCCGATATATCGAACGCCATATAACTTTTGCATAAGAATTTATCCGTAAGAATGAATAATTACGGAGGTTGTGCTGTGCGCGGCCAATTAAACACTCTTGTTTTGGTCATATGTCCGTTCGATATATCGGCTGTGAATGGTCGAAACTCTTATGCTCTTATGCTACGGTGTTATGCGAAGTGTCTGTGATGTGATGGCCTTTAATTATTTATGTGAACCATCAGCGTTACAATGACGTCATCCAAATATTACAGTTTTGGCACAATCGTGCGGTAAAATGGCAAACGTTTATCTACAGTGTGGCACAATAAAAAATCATCTATGAACAGCGAACAACCCTGGACGCGAATTTAATCAGTCTTTGATTTAATCTTAACCTCAAACTGAAACTGCAATCTACAATCACAAAATCAAAATAATATTTTGTGTCTACAATCTACAATTCACTATTCACTGTTTTTTACCTATTATTTAACTTATTTTGTCCACATCTGCTAATTAGAGAGAAAATTATTAGGTATCAAACACAAAATATCCCCCCTTATTTTGTGGTATCAAAAGGTTATTATGTCAGTGAGTAAGAATTTGTTTAAGCAATAGGTGGTGAAATTTTCCTTTGATCGTTTCCGTTTTATGGGAACCTGCCAAATTGAACTAAATTAAGTAAACTGATCTTAAGTATCCAAAATTGAGTAAATTGACTCTATTGCTCAAACAATTTCAGTGAGAGTCTTTTGGATAAGGACAGTTTTTGTTTGTTGTAGGTGTCTTTGAGTTATGAATTTATGAACCCAAAAGATTCTCATACTGGGACTGCTCTCACATAATATCCAGTGTATAATTGTATATGCAATATCTGTTATAATTTATATATTTTATGATTGGATAACCAAGTAGTGGTAGTAACCATTAGCATATCAAAAGAAGCGGAAAAATCAAATTTCTTGAAAGACCGAGGGCAGATAAGTGGGTGACCTAAAGCACAGCTTATTCAATAACCAGCTACTCATCTTGCGGCGGCATCCTTTGATTTGGGAAAGTCAAGTGAAAATTTTAGAAGAGGGCCATGAGTTAATATTTTTCTAAACGTCTGGGCATCTGAATAATACTTTTGACAGTTTGTTTAATTTAAAATACGATGTTTTATCATCTAAAATCCGTTTGAAAACGATTTTAGATGGCAAAATTGTATAAAAATCCGAAATTTCCGGTCTTTTTAGGGCAATAGCCGTAGCTTTGGGCGAATTTGTCGTGGATTTTGAAGGGAATATTCATTTTAAATTCAGTTCGCTTCGTGTCATTACATTGCCTGAAAAATCACGAGACCGTGAAACTGAACCGCTAAGGGCACTGTCAGGATGCGCAGTGCCCGGCACTCCAACTTTCCGATTTCGATAGAGATGAATAGCTGGCTATTGAATAAGCTGTGCCTAAAGTATTGAGCTGGTGAAATATTTTTGTCATTATCAACTTTTGAGTATAAGTACGATCAGTTAAAACCTCCTACTTTTACATAGGGACTTTGTGGTTTTATTGTGTAGCATCATTAATTAATGGACACTGTATATATAATAGCTTCATTAACAAGAATATAAGTTCTTTGGACAATAAAACATATTGTGTAAAGTGAAGTCAAACAAAAATAAAGATTCCAAAAAATAATTTTGAGCCAAGTGAGTAAAAAGAAAATGACTGCAGATTTTGAAGACCTCTCCGATGTCATACAACTGATAAGTGATATTAAACATAAGTATGTATTTTTAACTTCTATTATGCTGGTAAATTAAATGGTGTTGTTTTATAGGAATATTTTCAGTTCCCATGATGTTGCCCTTAGGACTGAGACAATGTTGGAAACACTTATTTCCCAAGGAAATTGGACTAGTGCTTTGTGAGTACCATTATGTTCATGTTCAATTATGAAAAAATTGCCAAAACGTGTTTAAAATGCTTTTTCTATTTTAATTGTGTATTCATCAATATGACACAATAAAATCTTACACTAGACTCTATCATATTAAGTTGAACTTGTGAAGTTGAGTTTAAAATGATGACATCTATAATTAGTTTTATAATGGAATCAGTCAATGGGTATTACCTGACCCTTTAAATTTCAAAGTATAAATTTCGAGGGTAGATGCAAAATATAACAAAACTTATTCAATTATTGTGTATTAAATTTAGTGTTTTATGTTTATAGGGAACTAATGGAATTAATTAGACGACGAATAAAGTGTATTTCACAAAGTTTGCCAATGGAAGCAACTGCAACTAATATAATGAGATATATTTTAAAAGTTATCAGAGAAGAATTTGAAGTTGTATCAAAGGTATTCATTATTTAATTGTTGTTAATACTATATGAGCATCCTATTGTGCTTGCAACATTACGATTTTACCAAAAATCATAATTATGGATATTTTTGCAGAAAAAGGGCGAGTCCCAATCTCTTCATCATATAGTAACAGGAGCCTCAACTAATGTTTTAGATTACTCAGAAAGCCTTTCTAATCTCAAAACTGCACTGATGGATCACCTTTCTGAATATAAAATCGAACTTGAAAATAGGTAGGTTCTTCTGATTGTTATATGTATATGGAATCAAATAATTTTTTTGATAGTATTTCAGTCTTTCCTGAATATATACAAGAGCTTTAACACAAATATTAAGTTTATATTATCATATTTACATTAATTTATGTACGTTAACCTGTATAGTATGCCTATAATGAAATATTAAACCCAGGATGGAAATTATTGTCGAAAAAGATGAAAAAAATAATTAATGAAATCTTCACTTTTTATTAGCATAGAGACATATTTATGCACACCATAGACAATAGATAGAACAATTTTATTGGAAAAACTTAAATATTATGGAATTCATGGCACAACATGGAAGTGGTTTGAGGATTATCTTACAAATAGAACTCAAGTAGTGAGAATAGGGCAGTCAGATTCTGTTCCATTAGTAAATAACATGGGAGTGCCACAGGGTAGTATCCTGGGTGCCCTACTATTTATTGTTTATCTCAATGATATTGGTTTTGTTGAGGGTGTTGAGTTTATTAATATCTTTGCTGATGATACTTTGATAGCTTGTACTGGGGATGATTTGAACACTGTGGTGTTGAAGGCTCAAGATCTTTTGCGAAATATGCACACATTTTTTGGAACTAATAGACTTAAGCTCAACGTCTCAAAAACAAAGGCTATGATAGTTAGTACCAAATTTAAATTGAGGCAAATAGAGTGGGACCAACTTAAATTGGAAATTGATGGTGAGTGTTTGGAATGGGTGAATGAAATAAAATACTTAGGTTTTATACTGGACAATGAATTACTCTTTAAATCTCATCTTAATTATATTAAAAAGAAAATATCTAAAAAACTCTTCTTTTTTTCACGAATATCTCAAAACCTCTCATTGTTTGCTCGAACAACTGTATTTAGGACTATCATACAGCCGCACTTTGAGTATTGTTCTAGTTTACTGTATCTAATGGACGGGAATTCACACCAATGTATGCAGGTATTGTATAATCGCGGTATGCGAATTGTACTTAGATGTAATAGGTATACTCCCATTCGGATAATGCTTGAATGTCTGAACTGGTTGCCTTTAAGGAAGAGGTGGTTCTACTTAACAATGACATTCATATATAGGGTAGCAAGTGGAAAATGTCCTTTGTATTTTAATGAATTTATTAGATATAATAATCAAATACATGAGTATCCCACCCGTAATAATTCCAATTTTTATGTAAACAGAACAAACCTAAAGAGAACCATGAAGTCTTTATTTCATAGTTGCTTGGTCGAATATAATCAGCTCCCTCATAATGTGAAAAATTCAGCCTCCATTGGGCAGTTCAAGTCCCGAATGTTGAGGTACCTCAGAGGTTAATTGTAATTGTAATGTTGTTTTTGTGTGTGGTGTGTGCATATTATATGGTGTATGGTCGGTTGCCTCCTGTCAACATATGTTTGTCAACCTTTATCTTGCAACATTTATTTGCTGGCTAAGTGGCATAAGCTTTATAAAATTTAATATTAAGTATTTTTATAAATTAACTAGTAAGTATTTAGCTGCTTTGTATTAGGAATTTTCCTACTTTTAAATTTTGAAATATATAAATAATTGCCTAGGGTGATTCACGGTGGTGGAAAATTAGAAGTATCTCGAATGGACTGGGATACAAATATACATATTCCGGTCAGGCAACATGTTTATAATATCATCTGCCACGTGCATGTTTAAATTTATAAATGTAATTTTAAAAACATTAAGTCCTCCGGTAACCTGTATGTTAATCATTATTTTAAATTATAGTTGTTTATTATAGTCAATAAAACTGGCAATTCCTGTAGACTTTGTGGAATAAAAATAAAATCTTTTAGTACAGAAAATATTGCGTCGCAGGCGTCAGAGCACATTCATAGTAACGAAACTATACTTACCTTCGGAACGTCAAAAACAGTAAAAATGTTTTTAAAATCAGCGTCAATGAAAAGAGCCTTTAATGTGATTGTAGTTGAAGGAGCACCTTTATATCTGGTAAGTAACTTAATTTTTTGCATTGTTACAAAAAGAAACGCGTTCTTTTGATCTTTTCTTTCAAAGTAAATTTACAAGAACATGTTAACAACAAAAATCAAAGATAAAAAGAGACATTACATTTAAACGAATCAATCAAAAATCCTAATTAACTAGAAGAAATAAACCTGTTAATTTAAATATTTAGTGATAGTCTCGTTGGTATAACTTCCTGGTGAATCGTATAGTGTATCAATGGAAGCTGAAAATGCAGCGTCGCCCTAAGTGTGTTAATTCTTTTAAAAATAAACTGGATAACAACTTTTGCTGATTTTGAACAGAAATGTACATTATGGGCAATAATCCCAATTTTCACAGTTGTTTTTGTAAAGAGAGACACAGCATGTAAACTTGCATTCAATGCACTCATCCTTAACCGCTTTCCATTGTACACCAATAGTAATAATAATAAATAATAATAAGCCTTTATTTCCAACAGGCGTATTGCCCAATAACAGGAAATTGATAAATAAACAGTACAATCATGTTATGCATGGAAAAAAAATAAAATTATTAAATTATATAATAATACCTAATAGGTACTTAATAATAAAAAAAAACAATAAAAAACAAATGAAAATAAATCTAGTTTGTGATATTAATTCCAATTCTGGTAATACCGATCAATCACTGCACCAACGATCGCACAAACAGGGGAATCATTTATATCACTCAAATGACAGATTTTATTAAACAGGGAGCACATTGCATATAGGGGCGATCTAAACAATATATTAGAGCGAGGTGTAGGCAGAAAGAAGGCTTGAGGATGTCTATTGTTAAGTCTGGGGACCAGGAACGAAAGGCTAGAAAGAAGCACAGGACTATCAATCAGACCATTAAGTATACCATGTAAACATTTTATTAGAAAGATATTTCTTCTTAACTGAAGTGGTGCTAGATTAAAACGGTCCAAGAGCAGACGATGGTTACACCCTCTAACTGGATATGTACCATCCAACCTATAAGCCAAATACTTAGCAAATCTGCGCTGAACAGACTCGGTTAAATCAATATGGCATTGATATAGAGGGTTCCATATAGTGCAGCCATACTCTAATTTTGACCTAACAAAACAAAAAAACAGTAATTTAAATGTAGCTTCGAGAGTAAAGCTTTCAGAATTTCTAATTATGAACCCTAACTTTTTCAAAGCTGAACTTACAATGTTGCTAATATGGGGTATAAAACTAAATTCGGCGTCGAAGGTAATGCCAAGGTCAGTAATCTGGTCAAGTCTATTCAAAACAGTATTGTCAATGAAATAGTTGTAGATGATAGGGGACCCTGATCTGGAATAACTAACCACACTACATTTAGCCGCATTCAGTCCCAGCCCATTCTCAACACACCAAACTTCCAGGTCATTTAAACAACTCTGAAGAAACACGCAATCCATTAAAGTATTGATCCTAAGATATAGCTTTAAGTCATCAGCGTAAGCCAGATTACGACATTTGACTAAGGCAACTAAGTCATTGATGAACAATATGAACAAGAGGGGACCCAGGTTGGAACCCTGAGGTACACCTGAAGTGGCATTAAATTTTTCTGATTCAAAGCCTTCAAACTCAACAAACTGACATCTATTCAGCAAATATGAGCGAAACAAATTAATTAGCCCATCTGAGAGTCCATACTGATTCAATTTATTCAACAAGATATAATGATCTATTCGGTCAAACGCCTTTTGAAAGTCTGTGTAAATAACATCAACTTGAGTATGTGTGTCAATAGATTCGCAGATATATGCCGATAGACACGACAAATTTGTAACACATGACCGCCCACTAAAAAACCCATGCTGGTCAATAGAGATAAGACCTTTGACGTGGTTAAACAAGGACTGGTGCAAGATAATTTCAAATATTTTTGAGAAATTGCAAAGTATTGAGATTGGTCTGTAATTGCCCACCTGATCAGGATCCCCAGACTTTAATATGGGTGATATTCTAGCTGTCTTCCATATATTGGGGATTGCTCTGTAGATAAGATTAAGTTAAAAATGCTGGTAAGAGGATCAGCCAGGACACCAATACAATCTCTGACCAAGAAACTAGGAATACCATCCACACCAGATGTCAGCTTATTTTTAAGCCTTTTACCAGCTGCAATTACTTGGGAGGTCTCAACCTTAGAGATATCAATATGTGGCAAGTTACAAAGAGATAAGGGGCGTACCACGTCAACAGAAGCTATAAAAGTACTGCCAAAGAACGAGGCAAAAGCATCGACTATGGCGAGAGTTAATGAACCCCTAAATGCCCCAAAAATAAACCTGAATTTGGAAGGTGATATACTCCATTCATTTACGAATGCTACATGAATAATAAGTCACAGTCAAAAAATGTTTTATTATCATAGAATATTTTACAATTTTGTTGACAAAGCTGAAAGCTGAAATTATAAAGTAAATGAACAAGTACCTACTTAATTAAAAGAGAGTGTTAAAATGTAATTAAATCATATATAAAAATGTGGTGGTCAATTAAACGTTAAAAAAGAGGAAAAAACATTAAAACTGTTACACAGTTTATACCACCTACGTACAATATATTAGTATATTTAGTTTACAACCACTTACATCTATAAGATACAATTTTAAACACATACATACATCCACTTAAAGGGAGACAATCATTCTCGATAATGCATTACTGAGTGCTGAAGTGTGAAGGAAAAAAAAAAACAAAAAAAAGGAAAAACCGAATGCTGGGAGATCAAAACCTATCCCACAAAAATTCATTTACGGTATAATATGACTTACTCAAGAGAATATATTTAAGTTTACATTTAAATTCTGTATAAGAACTAGCTTCCCTTAATGTTCTTGGAATATGATTATATATCTGGCATTATATATTATTGAGTTTTTTATAAGTGCTGTGTGTGGTATAGGTGTTGGTAAACATCCTCTCTGCGTTGTGTTATTTGCTGTGGGTACTAGATGTGTAGACCTTTTATACAACAAACAACATGTCTAAAAAATGAACCGAGATGGTAAAGTCAACAACTTGGGTTTTTTAAATAGGGGTTTGCATGATTCCCTTGGATCTGCCACACACATTCTTCTGACAGCTCTTTTTTGCAATACAAACACTGAATGCAACAGGCCCTGACAGGCGCAACCCCAAAACACTATCTCGTACCGCAAATGAGACTCCATTAGAGTGAAGTAAGTCATATGGGCAGTTGCAAAATTCAGGTTTTTAGAAACTATGCTTAGTGCATAGCAGCCTGATGATAATCTACCTAATAGATTTATGATGTGATTTTTAAAAGTCAAGTTTTTATCTATTACACCCCAAGAAACTTTGATACATCACTACATCAAACTTCGTTATTATCCAAAATGACTGGTTCAGGCACACAATTAAAATGCATGATGTTTGTTTATCTTAGAAAAGTTAAAGGATAACTGGTTAGCATCGCACCAGTCCTTGATTTTTTGAACATCAGATTCTATGTGTCCATAAAGTAGTTGTGTCGTCTGCAAATAAAGTAATAAGTCCTTTTATGTCTGTGTTCACAATATCATTAATGTATATTAAAAATAGGATGGGTCCCAGTACCGATCCTTGTGGAACACCTGTCAAATTGTATTTCAGTCCTGAGGCAACATTTCCCACCCTCACAGTCTGCTGTCTGTATGATAAATAATATTCAAACCAAAGCAAAGCACTGCCTCTAAAGCCGTAATGGACCAACTTTTGCAACAGCACTCTGTGATTCACGCAATCAAGAGCTTTGGAGAGGTTACAGAATACTGCTTCAACAAAGTCCCCCTCAGTCATACGTACATATAGATCACTAAGAAAATGAAAAAAAGCAGCTGAGGTACTTTTTTCGATTGAAAGCCAAATTGATTGAAGTTGAGTAGTTTTTTGCATTCCAAAAAAGATGTAACCCTATTCTTCACTAACTTTTCCACTATCTTGGAGAATGTTGGTAAGAGGGCAATTGGCCGAAAGTGTTCTGCCTTGCTGGGATCATCACACTTAGGAATTGGAACAATTCTGGAAATCCTCAGACATTCAGGGAAGGTGCCTGTCAGAAAGGAATGGTTGATTGCCTCAGTGAGGCCAACCAGAACACAATCCGGTAAATGCTGAAATATCCTCAGTGAAATCCCATCCCAGCCAGTGGTAGTCTTGTTTTTTATTTCCCTAAGGCCTGTCTTAGTTCATACGTACTGGTTTGTCGGAGCAAAATAAAATGAACCAGAACATTTGTCTTTTAAGTGGTCAAGAGGATCAGATGCAGACCTTATATCCCTTGATAGCCTTTGGGAAACATTGCAAAAAAAGTCATTAAGAACTTCAGGCTCGAGAGAATGCTTAGAGCCCTTTTGTTTAGTTTTTCCGCGGAGTTCGTTGACAATATTCCAGCATTATCTTTGTCTATTTGAAGAACGAGATAATCGGGATCGAAAATGATTCTTTTTCGATAATTCTATTAGTCGTCTGTAAATTTTTCTATAGTTGTTAAAGTAGGCAATAAAAAAATCATTATTGATGTAGAATTTTCGGATAGTGTGAAGAGATCGTAAATACTTGGATGCAATTTTTATTCCTTTGGTAACCCAAAGCTTCTTAGCCTTAGGTTTGATTTTCAGGTTCCTTATTGGAAAACATTTTTCAAAAATTGTGCTTAAAAAATTATGGAAGCCAGACAAGGGAAAGTGGTTAGTTAAAGCCGTCCAATTAGTGATTTGACATTGTTGTGTAAAATTATGTTTCGAAAGAATTCTTCCTGCCTCCTAGCACACCCAGTTTGCCTCCCACAGTCACTCAAACAAATGCTAAAAAGTACAGCCTCATGGTCTGAGAGACCTGGATTCCTGACTGCACACTCACAGCTATCCTCATTTCTAGTGCAAACGTAGTCAATAATAGTTGACGAGAATTGTGAGATTCTTGTTGGCCGTTCAACATTTTTAAGTCAAAGGACTTCAATAAGTTTGTTAATTCAATAGTGTAAATATGGTCACTGCTTTGCAAAGTTAATATTCAGATCACCGGCTAGTACAATCCTGAATCCAGGGTTAAACAATTCTAACAAAATATAAAGCCTCTCTATAAAAATCTGTCCACTACATGAGGGTGGACGATATATACAAATAACATAAATACTAAGCTTTGTGCTTACACACACAGAAAATTCAAACTCTTTTTCAACCAATAAATGATCATAAGAAGCTAGGGATTTAAATTTGTATCTGCAATTACCTCTGTTCTAATAAATATTATTGTGCCTCCATGTTGGGCCTCTTTTCTACAGAAAGATGTTAATAGGGTATACTTATCTAAAAATTCAATTTCATTCACCTTTAACCAATGTTCCGTTATAAGGATTAAATCAGGAAAGTTACATGAATTTAAGAAGATGAACAACAGTTAATCTGTTTTGTTTCTAAGAGATTGTATTTTTAAAAGCACAAAGCTTACTCGTGATCTGTCTAGTCTAAAAAAGCATTATTACTTACTCTACTCAAATCTAAATCAAAGTTACTAGAGCATAAGTCTGGTTCGGTATTCATCCTAACACAATTTTCATTATCAGCAACTACAATACCATTGGCGCTGTTGTTCGAGTTTGTATAAGCCAAGTTGTTGTCTACATCCCCCTTACAATTCACATAGATCAAAGATTTAGAGGCTTGTTTAAAATTTTTTAAGTTAATATCTAAAATGATTTGTTTTGCAACATCTTGTAATGCGAATCGAAAACCTATATCAGAAGTACAATCAATATATGATATTACTCCTTGAGAAACTCTATTAATTCTATTTAAAAGGCTACGTAGATAATTATTAAATTTACTTATATATTTAGTGGCCCCTTGTTTCTTATTGATGGCGTCGATAAAAATATGAAGTTTGTCTCTAGGCCCCATATAACACTATTAAGTATTTTACTAATATTTGGACTTTTGTTTAGATGAAAGTCATTAGCACCGCCCATTATAATTGCATAGTCGTTAAGAGTATATCTCTTTAAGAGAGACTCAGTATTTTTAAATATGTTGGCATATGTTGCGCCAGGTTTACAAATTGTCAAAATTTCATACCCAGTCTCTAAGCTATTTAAGTGTTTGTGCAAATATCTCACTTTTTCATCTCCCAGAATTAAGACTCTGCTCTTCTTTACTTGGTCACTAGGTTCTTGATTTTTTTCTGCACTGTAATTCCTGGTGGGGTTGTCAGTTTTCGCAGTTACCTCATGGGTTCTCTGAAGGAGCTCATTAAGTTTTTCCTGAAGGACAAATAAGTCTATCTTAGACCGTTTTAGGTCTTTTATGTAAAGCTCATTTTCGGTTGTTAGTATCTCAATGCTGGTTAGCATATTTGATTGTAGCTCTACTAATTCCTATAGTTTCTCACTAGTTTTTGAAATGTTGTCTTGAAGTTCGTCAATGCTTCATTTTTCTTCATAATTGCTAGGTTTTCCCTGTTAAGAGAAGCAATTTCTTGTTTTTGAAAATCAATTTGTGTATGAAAGCTGTTCTCAGTTTTTTCAGCTGAGTCGGTAAAATCTTGCGTCCTACGATTTAAACGTGCGATATACGCCTCCTTTTCTTTTTGTCTTGCGATAGTTTAAACAGTTCAGCTTTGAGTTCAGAGATTTTCTCTTTATGCTCAGCGCTCAACACTTCCAAGTAGGTTTTTTTATTATTAAGTTCGGCTTTACATTTTTGAAGTGCATATCTGTAAGTTTTTCAAATTTAATCCTACAATTAAAGTCCATTCAAGGCTATTGCGCTGTTACGTCAGAATTTCTGACGTCAAAAGAAAAGATCCGTACGTCTTAGATAGACTCGTACGTTATTTTTTACACTAGCCAAAAGATGTCTCTGTACCTGTTTTCTATTCCAGAGCACGTTCCGTTTTTATCAATTTTACATACTTATTACTTATGGCAGCTTCGGAGTGGTTTAATTCAATGCACAAATTCGACAGGCAAATATAATGCCACCAGGAATAACATCAACATACATACAACAGTTTATTTACCTAGTAATCGTGCGCCGATATCATTTGATTTGGAAAAGTCAAAAACCAACTTTTTCAAATTTTAGAAGAGGGCTATGACAATATTGTTTTAAGCGTCTGGGCATCTGAATAATACTTTTGACAGTCGGTTTAATTTCAAAATAATAATATGCTTTTTATCGTTTAAAATCCGTCTAAAAACGATTTTAAATGGCAAAATTGTATAAAAATCCGAAAATTCGGACTATTTTACGCCGATAGTCATGGCTTCGGACGAATTTGTCGTGGATTCTGAAGCGAAAATTCATTTTAAATTCAACCGTCCATTAAGAATAAGCTGTGCTATAGATCCAAATACACTGCGAATATAATAATTAAAAAATAATACTTTTGACGGTTCGTAAAATGTGCTTTTTTATCATCTAAAATCCATTTAAAACGATTTTAAATGGCAAAATTGTATATAATACCGCCCTAGCGGCTAGAATTGGTTTGCGCATTTCCGTCTCATTTGCCGAGATTTGTCCTCATATCGCCGCGTAAGATGTTTACACATCAAAAATACATTTTTTTCTAGAGATATAATTTTTTAGTATTATCAAATAAATAAAAAATATATATTACTTACATTGTGCACAGCTTTCCAGGGTAAAAGTGGCATACTAGCATCTTTTTCACGTGTGAAATTATGCCCCAATTTTAAAATTAAAGCTTGCTCTTTTTCACTGAACCGGTGGGGCATCTCAAAACGATTTTTATTAGCAATTATTAGCGTAAAACACAAACCAACTACCAACAAATCAATAAATGAATTAAATCTGTTATTTTCGTTATGTTATTTTTACATTGACGCCAATCGATGTCAAAGATTCCAATTTGACGGACCAATTTAGTACATACGTTCATTGCATAAAGAAAGATGGAATGATATGACGTAACAGCGCAATAGACTTGAACGGACTATAGTACAGAAACAACAGTATGTAAGAGCGACTGCGTGTGCTTCAGTAGTATTAATATTAGCACATTTGCGACACACCCATTCCTTACAAGAGTCACATGCCACACCAAAAGTCATTTTCTTTTGGTCTTGTCTTAAGAACACACATTTGTTTACATTTGGAGGAAGGCTTTTCTGCCATTTTCAAAATAATACAAGTATTGACGTCTCCACCAATCGGCTAAGTTTTTAATAGAATCACAAAACGTAAATTCAAAATCCGCTCCACTATCATTTAAAATTGTTCATAAAACTTAAATAATGCATATCATTGATGGAAGGATTCCGATGTATGCTTGTTTTTTGACATACAGTTTTTATTTATTTTATTTATCCATTAGTGTTAACAAGTAAAGCACTCTTACACAAGTCAAAAAATATAAAAGGCAATACCCTGAAAAATACAATAAAACTTATGACTAACAAAAATTATTCACATCTAAAAATACTCAAAACTAACAATGCAACTAAGAACAACACAGAACACAAGACATAAATAGTCAGGTTACAGGAGGTCAGTAAAGTTGGACTGGAGGTAATCCTCAAATGAGAAATAGGCGTTTTTAATTAAATACTCCTTAATCTTGGCCTTGAATGCAGTAAGGGGCAGATCCTTAACGGAGACAGGCAACACATTGAAAAACTGTATCCCATAATAAGATGTGCCATTACGGGATCTGTAAAGCCTCTGATACCGCGGCACCAAGGAGCCGTTGTTCCTAGTGCAGTGTGAGTGAACATCAGCATGAGTCATAAACTTCTTAAGGTTTTCCCTGATTATCTGCGTTGTAATGCAAATATTTTGAACATATGGGCAGAGTGGCCCCAATTAAACAAACAGTATGTCATTATGGAGTGGAAGTATCCAAAATATGCACTTCTGAGTGTACAAGCCTGTTTCGGTAGTAATGAAATTTGTATCAATTTTATTGATCATTTGGGCAACTCTATACGTTAACTGTTATGAATTAAGCACTGTTCGATTCAGCGTTTCAAAATCTACACTTTGACACTAAACACAGAATCAATGATGATAATATTTGCAGAAATATAGATGGAATGCATTAATTATATTTATTTCTTTTTAAAAAAATCATGCCTTTTATGCATTTCCTTTTATAAATATTCTGCTTCTTATGCATTTATTTTATTTATAAATATCTAATCAGTGCCGCATTTTCCTAGGGTCATTCCTTAGCAGTCAGTTTAGCAAAAAATAACATTCAGACGACAGTTATACCAGATTCTGCAGTTTTTGCAATGATGTCTAGAGTGAATAAAGTTATTATTGGAACGCATACAGTTTTAGCCAATGGTGGATTAAAAGCAACAAGTGGAATTCACATTGTAGCTCTGGCGGCCAAGCACTACTCTATCCCGGTAAGTAAATTTAACATTTAGATCCAATAATGGTTTGGGCTGTGGTTCCTCCACATATATGTTGAAGTTTGTGATGATAATAATAATATAATGCTACCATTGTAGATACATTCACAAATAAATTCATCTGTATACATTGTTACATAAAACTACTATTAACTGTTTTCAGGTTATGGTTCTATCTCATATGTATAAGTTTACACCAGTATACCTCGGATCCAATGATCATGAAGCTTTTAATAATGCTTGTTCATCTCCAGCAAATCTCATCCCGTATTCTTCTGGACAAGTACTTAATAAAGCCGACGTAGCAAATGCAGTCTTCGATTATGTACCACCTGAACTTGTGACTCTTTTCATCACACCCCAGTGAGTATATATGCAAGCTCAAGCTTTTTGATATTTGACTTTATGTTTAGGACAAGGAGACATATTTAACTGTTGAACTTTTTTAGTTTTAATGCCTCTTTTGGATTATTAAGATACAAAACAAGGCAAACAGTCAATAAAATGAAACATTAAAAAATTAGTCAGGATGGAGAGTCAAAAAAATATACCCATATAAACGTTTCAGTTATCTTTTGAGTGGGATAATAGATATATTAAATAAATTACTCTTGAATTTATTTTACGTTATGCGAAAAACGTTTGAAATGTGACCATATTTGAAGTTAAAATTTGATAATTAGTCTTTGTTTTATTTCAGGGGAGGAAATTCACCATCCTACGTATATCGTCTACTTTCAGAAGTGTATCATCCCGACGATTATGAGATTTAAATGATTATATTTTTGTTTTTTATAGTTGGGTTTTATTTTACAAACATATTTCAATGCATGACTTAAGAAAAATTAGTTAATGCATTTTTACCATGTTTATATTATGAATGGGTGGCCAAATAGTGTATCAAACCGTGCCGGCTCGTGGGATTTGAGTTCTTGGGATGCCGATAATTACAGGCACCAAAACATGCATCGCAAGCAATTTTTTTTATATATTTTTCAAGGTCAAAATAGGGTTTGTCAGAAAAATTTCCCATTTTTTATGTGAAGAATGAAATGAACATCTTTAGCAGAAAATGTCTTACTCTTACTCGTATGTCTTGTGCAAATACGAAATTAGAACAATGGATTGTCAATTGCTATTAGCCATTGTTTAATAATTTCTGGCTTCCTTGGATTTGGAAATCAAAGAGGACACCTATACTTTTTGTCTGCATAATTTGGAATACAACAGTTCGTACACAGTTTATAGGAACATTTTGGGTTTACATATAGAAAATAAAATTTGAAAATGGAATATCTTGTGGCCACAAAACTATTTAACTGAATGTCTTTTATAGACACTACGGTTGTCTAGTCAAATTTACTTCTATGGTTGCATATTAGTGAAATTGACTGAAAGTAGGTACATTGGGAGATTAACTTGTAGAATCCAATTGGTGCTTTAAAGCGAGCCTAGCCTCTGAAGTTCTATTTTGAAAGATTGTTCTGTTAGAGGAAGTAAACGTATTTATCATATTCCATCTGTTTCAAAAGAACATAGGTGCACTGATATGTAGTTCCAGTTAGTTATGTTTCTTCCCGCAGCAAAAATCTACTGTGAGTACCAAAACTTTATGTTACCAAACATCTACATTTTTGCCATTTAATTATTAATACATTATTTTCGAGGCATAATTTTACCCGCAACATTAGTTTTCGATACAGTTCAATCGTAAGAAAATAAACATTTTAATAAAGTATTTATCTAGTATATTAAATTGTTTAGACATAAAAATACTTGATACACGTAACCTTATGCTCCTTAAAACAATATCATATAGGCTTAATTTTAAAATGCATTCCAATTAAAGAGAAAACAAGGCACTTCAGATCTTGAACTAAGTAGTAAAAACAGCGAAGACCTTCAGGGTCTTTGGACTGGCTAACATCTACTAATGAACCTGTTTTAGATGTAGTAAATGAAATATGCTCATCATTTATCACGATTTCCAGTTCTTGTCTTCCAATGCGGTCCGGTGGTGGCCAAAGGGCGTCGTCTTCTTGCATGATTTCTGAGTCGACGATAATTCGCTTCAATTCTTCCATTACGCACTGGTGAACATAGACTTCTTTTCTAATCATCGTGTCGTTTTTATAGTTAGAATTGTTCGCATATCTTAGTTTTCCATCAGGTCGGAACTCGAATTCCAGAAATTCGTGTCCAAATTTTCCTTTGTGACCCACATAATATCGTATATAGAAGTCAGCCGACATGGTAGTCTTTTAACGTTAAAATTAAAAACAAAAAACGACAAATTTTTGCCGGCACTCGTCCAAAGTTTTTTCTCTTGACGAAAACGAAAAACCGGAAAAATTTATATTTGATATGACATATGAAGTTGACGTGAGACATTCAGCAACAGCCGCTTTGCATTGACGCATTTGGAGCAGACCTGAGTAACTCTGGAACATTAAGTGCGCGAAGGTGTAGTGAACCAAAACTGTTATTTTTCTGTTTTCTAATGCACAATCGGCTTTGTTACTGTTTCAGTTTTTTGCTCAATAATAAGAGTTCAAAATCGACAACCATAGATTTGGTGGTTTGCTATAAGACTTACTTCTAATGCGGGGTGAGTCGATCCACAATCCACATTTTCGAACGCTTGCATCATTTTCTCGTTTTCACCGAAGGCGTACCTAACCAAACTTGGTTATCAAAATTTAAGACGGATGAAAGGTAATTCTTATTAATTTCATTACGTTAACACAAAATATAAAGTAAAAATTAATTTATAAAGGACATAGCGCATTCCGGGCATTAACTTATATCATAAAGAAAACAACCAAAATACAGTGCCGCTTGCCGAAAACAACAAACGTTTGTGCCTAACCTATAATACCGATCAGAGTCGCTTTCCAGCTGAACAAATGTTTGGGCTTTAAGCGATGTGCTTGAAACACGAGCGCTTCGAGCACAACTATATGGGGCTGGAACTACATACATACTACACGCAGCCATTATTCGAAGCGTTTTTGTTATTGTTTATGTTCTCTTTACCTTTACCTATGCCTCTATTTAATCTGTTTGGCTTCAT
>MU183658.1:204691-234449 GCA_016904865.1 Pissodes strobi | reverse complement strand
GAGGTCAAAGTTTGGTATAAAAAGCTGTGCAGCAGCCCATACCGACAGACTTTGATCTCCAGTGCGAACTACCGAAAGGGAAAAGCCCCTCTGATCAGGCACGCCTTAAAAGTGAATCCGTGAAAATTTTTTATAATTCCCCCTGTATTTGGGAGTACAAAAGGTTAACACCATATTTGCAATTCACTTAACACTATTATACATAATTATTTAAAAGTGAGTGTTTTCAACTAAGTGACTGATCTTAAAGAAAAGCTTAAACATTAATTGTGACAACACGTACCTAAAACCACCTTACAACTCTTAATCAATATTCAAAATAATGCTACAAATAAGAAGTGTTTAGGTATCCTAAGTAAAACTGAGCTGACTGAGGTATTAAAATCAAACCTCTGATGTTGTCCGGCTGTAGCCAAAAAATATCTGGGGTTACCTAAACTTCTTCTATGCAGTCAACAGACAGTCAAAGTAAATCGGTAGGTAGGCATTATTATTATAAAGCCACAAAATAAAAACCTTATGGGTTTGTTTGTTTACGTCAGTATGTGAATATTAAAGCTTCAGTTATTTTAGATATTACTAGCTATTCTCTGCACTGAAATTAAAACAGATATTTGTGGAAACACACCTTTTACCAGAGCAATCAGTCCCTAACTATAAACCCTAACTTTTTAATTGCATAATAATGTAGAATAATTATTAAGTATAAAGTACTGTAGTAGAGTTGTCTATTTTCAGGGACGCAGGCGTTGTTAGTACTTGGATGAGTGACCGCTTGGTTTAATTTTATGAAGTCTTCACTTCTACCGCGTGTGAATTGCATACATGTTTTTTTTTTACTCTATATACCTCACAGCTTCATACCTAGCTGAGACTGAGGTTTGCTACCACACGCTTCTATGTAAATGACACTCACATCTACTTGTCACATGATCTTAGTCTGCTAATAAAGGTATCGAAGGTTCGCTGGTCGTAATTTGAATTCTCAGAATGTACTATTACTGTTTGGACAACCTTAAGCTAGAGGTAGACTTGCCATACGTCCGTTTTTTAACGGACAGTCCGTTCCTTTCAGGGCGTCCGTTTGTCCGGTCCGTAAGTGCCTTTTCACACATGCCGGATAAGATCATCCGGTTTACGGATATCCGATCACGAGGTCAGTGGCGGCTATTCAGCGGAAGTAGGGGAAGTGCCACTTCCTCAATAAAATGTAATTTAAAAAAATTAAATTAATTCATTCAGCAGTAAAATAATATATTTTAAGATTCAACGATAAAATTTTCTTAGTTTAATCTGTTTCCCGTTGCCCCCTAATAACTAATAATTCAATTTTTTTCAAATATTAAAATCAAAGCTTCATGAAATAAGAATCTCGCCACCTGCACATTGCCCGTTAACTCCACTATCGAATAGAACAGAGGTGAACCCACATGAAAATGTCTATTTCTTTTCGCGTACGCGCCGATAGCAGTGACAATCTCATTATCATTTGTGTAGACCTTTAAGGAAGAGGTATCGCTCAAGAGCCGTCGAGTCATCAAAAGTATAAGCGCAACTAGTTGGTTGCCATGACAACGATGACGTCGTAATGGTCGTACATTTGTTTGGTTTGCAATGATTGGAAAAGCTGGCGTGTAGCACTTCCATTCTCAGATCAACACGAAAGCACATTGTTTCGTTTATTGCGAGTTTATTAGGGGACATTCCGCCCTGAATTCTTGGAATTATTTTTATTTACATTCCACGGTTGATGCATTATAGTATTATACAAGAGATATTTTCTATATATTCTAGTTTTAGTGTGTTTTTCGTAGACATGTGATTTGTATTAGCAACAAATAATTTTGTTGCTAATACATTATGAATATATTTTATTTTTTGATGATTTACTTAAAAAATACCGGTAATAATTATTAACTAATTTTTGCAGTTTGCGCGTGGACCCCAAAAACTTTTCGCCTGCGGCGCTGTTCCTTCTATCTATGTCGGTAGCTCTTCCCCACTTTTCAAAGCCGCGAGCCGCCACTGCGCGAGGTACGTAATATTAAATGAAAGCTTTCACACGTTTGTCGGACAGTCGTACGCCGGAAACGTGCTGAATAAACCGGACATCCGACGTCGGATATCCGATGTCGGACTCGTGTGAAAGGGGGCTTATATTCCCGCATCCGTTATTTTTAACATTTGCCACAAAACATTAAATTAAATTGAATCAACTGAACTTTTAATTTAATTAAATAGAAAAGCTGGACATTACCAAATAAATACCGCCTGTGCGCTGATTCTTATTTATTTTACCAAAAAAAAAATTGTACCAGGAGGTTGGGATGGGAAATGAGATGTCCGACATTCATCTCTCTCCCCTCATTTTTACAGCAGGGAAGGAGGAGGCGTCCTCCTCATTTGCCATTCAAGAGGACGCCGGATCCTTTTTAACTTTTGGGTAAAAATTGGACGTGGCGCTCAAAATTAGTTACAATAAAGTCATTATTATCATTAATAATATATTATTATCTAAAACATACTGGTTACGAAGTTACTGACTGGTTACTATCTGCCGTTAATATTAATACATTGCGAAAGTTCAATCGTGGCACTAACATTTAGCTGCAGTTTTCCGCTCATTGAAGTAAACGTATTGTATTATTTTGACATTATGTTTAAATTGTTTGTTATTTTGACAATAATTTGATTACCCCGTCCATAATATACCTTACAATACCTATATATTCGCACCTCAAAAATACAAATCTTCAGACCCTATATAAATTTATAAACTAATTACCTTCACAATCTTAGCCACTGGCATTCACCCTATTCCAATTTATACTCCACTATTTTGAGCACTAATTTCCATGAACTCAAGTAATACAGATATACTATATATCATTGATAAAGATATCAAACAATGTTCCTAACACTGCGTTTAAAAAAAGTCTCATAGAATAAACTGCTATTCACGCGAATCATTTATGGACTGTACATCGAACAAAAATGGCTATAATGTTCCAAATTAAAAGTAAAGTACATTGAATTTATTTAAACTGCTTTACCTATTTTAGCACAGTTGATTTCAGAAGGTCGATTTTTTCCATTGCAAAAATGCATGTACACGATTTATTGTTGTTAATCTTGTTTTTATTTATAACTTATTTTGCTAATGAAATGCTGCTAAGCGAAAATTTAACATAATGCTTTCCCATCCATTCATACATTAGTAGTTCTAATTGACTCCATATTTCGTAATTTTATAAGGTACAGAAGTCAGAAGACGTTACGATAGCTTCCAATGTTTTCTAGAAGCAGGGATTGACCCCCTAAAAAGAATTGCTCTGCGGCCTTAAATTCCGTTACTAGCTTGTAGGTGTTGAGAGACCGCTTAGATCTGTAATCCTATATAGTCGATATTCTTTTTTGTGCAGGTGAAAGATTCTAGGATACTGTTGGGGCTTCTCAAATCACGGCCCTATAAGCCCCCCTGTTTTCAACTTGGATACATTTTATTTCGCCCTCCTCTCCCCATCATTCAACTTTTTATGAATCAGTGAATGGTACAAATAATAATTTTTGTTTTATTTTAATTACTTTAAAAGAGGTATTGTATATTTTAATGGTACAAGTAATAGCTATGGCTTGGATCCTAACACAAACATACCAGATCATGAATTACCTAGAAAGTTTGAAACTGCGAGCTGGCTGCGCCTGCGAGAAAATAATTACTGAGAAGGATAAACAAAATAAACATAGAAGCTCATTGAAATTCGGTGTATCAAAGCAGAGAAAAGAAGCAATAATGTCAACTGATATCTGGCCAGCAGCTGGAGTACTAACAAACCATTTTCTTAACTTGCAACCCTGGCGTTGTCCACTAAAGCCCAGGTTAAATTGAAGATATTTCATCTAAACACTCAGTCCATAAGAAATAAAACCAGTGAAGTGGATGCGTTTTTTTGCTAAAAAGGATTTGGATATAATATGCTTTACCGAGCGTTGGTTGACAAATGAGGAATCTACTCACCTTCGAACCAATAATTTCAACACTCCCACTGTATTTATTAGATCTCATCACAGGAGCGGAGGATCAGCAGTCCTACTGTCACCGGATTTGGTCCCATTGGACGACTTTAATATCTTTAATATTAAACAATGTATAGAGGTCTCGGGTGTATTTGTCAACATTTTAGCTACCTACCCCTACCCCTCGGGCTGTTTTGACACAATTTTAAAGAATTTAGAATGCATTTTAAACACCTTTGATGTGAAAAGTAGGGTTGTGTTGGCTGGTAATGTCATGTTTGACGCGGAGGAGTAGGAATGCACTGATGTCTGTAATCTACTGCTCATATGGCCTTTTTCATTAGCCACCAGAGGCAACAATTGTCTGGACAATGTGTTCCTGAACTCTAGTGCTGACCTCTTAGATCATTACGGCCAGTTACTGGCGGTATATCCCTACGGATAATGTGCCCGTTAAGCGAGTTCTAAAACCGCTGATTGAGGAGGGTAAGTTGAAATTTTTTGATATTGTTGAGAAAACAAGCTTTTATTTTGTATATAATTCAGACTCAAATGTTAATAAAAAAAACTTAAATTTTTATAAACAGAGTTGCTTTTGATCAAACATTTCCTGAAAGAAAAAAAAACATATATCGCAAAAAAATTCAAACCAGAAAATAAACTGGTTTATCTCCGTATCTGCAGAAGCCAATAAAGTCCTTCAAATATCTTTAAAAAAAATGCAATAAAAGATGCCAAGAAACAAGCAAACAATAACTTAATCAAAAATGCAGCTGATCCTGTCAAATGCATGTGGAAAGTGCTAAATAAATATAGAGTAGTCAAACAAAAGGAGACAAATATTAAGAATATCAGGTTGACTGAAGTAGTTCCTATCCAGACTACACAAATGGTAAGTAATATAGGTACCAGAGGAGAAATTTAGGTTTGAGGAAGTAAGTTTCGTTAAGGCAAGGGATGTGTGTGCTTCTCTGAAGAGCAAAAAACAGTAGAGACATGCAAGGATTTAGTGTCGTTCTTCTTAAAACTATCATTGATATAATCCAGATCCCATTAGCGAGGCTCCTCAACCTGTGCTTTAGAGAGTGTATATTTCCAGGCGTACTAAAGAAAGCAGAAGTAAATCTAATTTTTAAAAAGAAAAATGTTGAGAATATGTCCAACACTAGCTCTGTTTCCATAATGACATTATTTTTCTAAAGTCCTTGAAAAGTGTATGGTCCTAAAGATATGTCAATTTTTTGAATCAAACTGTATCTTCACAGACTCCCAGTTTGGCTGCCGCAGGGATTGGGGTATATCTCTGGGAATACTTATTAAGGCCTTTAGTCCCGCATGACCTACTTCTTAATAACTAAATATAACTTACATCCAGATAACCGGCAATTGTTAAATCTTTTTTGAGCAACAGATTCCAAGCTGTGTCTGATGGAAGAGCAATCAGCGTTGCGATCCCACAGGATCTTGAGACCTCTGCTCTTTTTAATATACATCAATGACTTACCTTATGCTGATCGACTAACAAGGTTTACTATGTTTGCAGACGACGCCACGTTGCGGGGTTTCGGTCGAGGGATGCTGCAAACCAACTTTTTCTGAATGCGTCTGTTACAAAATAAGGCAATTTGTTACAATAAAATGTAATTAGTTAATATGTTACAAGAAAAGCCAATTAGTTAAGATAAACTTTGATTTGTTAAGATATAATTTTAATTGCCTTATTACAATTACCATAATTCAAATAAAAGCCAATTTATTACTATAAACTATAAATGCACTTTTCTTTAAATTGTTACTTTAATTTACTAAAAAGATAAACTGAAAGATACTCAGGGTGTATAGGTCAGGAGCATGATAATTAAAATTTATTTTCTAGTGAAGTGGTGATTTTAAAGCGCAAAATAAAAGATTAGAGATTTCAAATAAACAATTTTTATTCCATTTCCTTCGAACAAAAATAAGGTTTCACTCTGTGGTATTATCTTGGTGACATCTACACTTTAATCACCTTGTAGTTCCTCCGAGCTTCCTGGAGAGGGTTACTGGAAATTGCTGTAGTGCCTAGGATCTGTCCTGTGATGTCACTGGAACTGTCCTGGTAAGGCCGAGTGCGTGTGGACTCAGTAGCATGAAAAAAAAATCAGTGCAAGGCAGTTAAAGAGTTCACCAAGAATATTGTTATCAACTCTGTTTCAATTTGACGGAGAGCGTTGCTTGTCTAAGCTTAGGCTTTTAATACAGAAGTTGGTAAGAGATAACTACAAATAATTCTTCTTAATTAACAATGCTGAAAGATGCCAAAACACGCCGGAGAAAAATTGAATTTAATTTAATTAAATATGCCTTCACCAATGTGCACATAATTGTTTAGACCATAGACAATAATAATTATGGTTTTAAATTAAACAGTGACCTGATTAAAAATAATAAATAAAATAACTAGCTGTTTAAGCTGATAAAGATTGTGATGAACAATATTTCAATAAAAAAAATCAATTGCAGTAGTCATGTAAGAACAAAAGTGAAGTCGATAAATTTAAACAGATAATCAGAATGCAATTATTTTCTGAAAGCTATTTCCTAACTCAAAAATCAGTTCAATTCAAAAACAAAGGTAACAACAAATTTAGATAAAAATAGAGAAATAAAACAAACAAACAATTATGATCTTGTACCGACCACGGTCGAGAAGGTCTTGGGAAGGCGCTCTTTAGATAACAAAGTGACGATAAAATGATTCTATAGGCCGAGCAACAACTAACTAAGCTTAACTCTGATTCCCTATATAGCTTCTAACATCCGATAACGAGAGAAAATTAGACTCAATCTCCCACACTATAGCCTGTTTTGGTTATTAATTTCTAAAAATGCTTCCTCTAACTAGAACCTAAATAATGTGAAACCTACAGGCAACTTGGTCGATTCTATAGTTGGGTTGTTACACTAAATCTGAAATTCAATAACCCTGCTGCAGGATCAAGTCCTTTTTTTCCTCTAAGACAAGAGCCTTATGCTCCAAAAAACGCTATCTCACATATGCCCTACAGACAAAAACATACCCACGGCAAAAGACAACGTGGTATGTGAAACGACAGACTTTACGATATAGGAAACTAGAAATAAGATCAAATAACGCTAAAAAATAAAGAAAAAGTCAAGCCTGCCTTCTCTCAAACCTCTCACACTGGTCGTCGGTACAAGACAGATTTTAAAATCCAATCCTACCTTCCACCAAAATCACATCTCAAAAAAATTGCACCGCGCGCAGTCGTCACAAATATTTTAACTTTTTCCACCGTAGGAAGCGACCGATCTTTAATCATACAATCTGAACTGCATATTTGAATTTATTTATCAATTTTAAAGAATATATTCTACTGCTGTATTTACGTAGATACAACCCATAATATTAATTTTCATTTTATATTAACGCGATAATTATCTACTAGTATATTTAAAAGACAAAAATTACTTTTAAATGAACTTGATGGGCAACATAAAAATTCATTATTTATTAATATTTTCGTACTATTTAAGGCGGAATTTTCCACACTGTGCTACCAGGTCGGTTCAGACAGTAATTCAAAATAGGTTGAAGATGAAAAGTTATTATTTCAAACCAAAAATAATTACAACCAAATTCGGAACAACCTGAAGTTACAGAATTGTTAAAATTACCGTAAGAAGTCAAAGACGGGGCAGGTGACATTTTCACCGAGACAGCTCCCACAGGAGAAAATGGAAGGGTCGGTTAGATGGGAGTACATCTTGACTCTAGGTTGACTTAGAAGTCCCATATAAAACTAGGAAACTTAGCTCTAACATCTTCATGTTTAAGAACTTTGTCACATTGTGCTACGCATGAGGCCTCAGTACCTACTTCTCTTTCTTGCATAACCTTACTACATACGCAATACTCACATATGGGGTTATGCAAGTGGAAGAGATCTCATATTCAGGCTTCAAAGAAGGACGGTGAGATTGGCATCCGGCCTCGCCTATAGGGCTGATTGCAGGGACGCATTCAAGGAACACCGAATACTGACTTTTCCATCAGCATATACTTTGGAAAATCTGTTGCATCAGAAGAAACATCCACTCTTATGCAGCGCATCTGGACTTGGACCATCCCAATACTAGAACTAATACTGATTTGGTTCCTATATACCACCATTTTAAACATTATCAGAATGGATGCCTTTCTGTTAGATTTTTCAATAAGCTGCCGGACAGCATTCGAGAACTTTCACTTGTAAAATTTAAGGCAACTGTAAAGATACTGTTAATTCAAAATGCCTTTTACTCATTTGAGGAATTTTCGAATTTACATTTCAATTCTGCAAATTTATTCTGCTGTACCGGGTGTTTTACTATAAATGGAACCCCCCTTTAACTGTCTCAATTGACTTTTTAGAAAAAAACGTCAAATACAAAAAATAAAGGGTATGATGTAAAGTTTTTTGTGGCATAGCACAGTTGTATACAGGGTGTTCCACAAATGCGGGATTAAACAAAGTTTTATTTTTTTAAATGGAACACCCTATATATTATTGCATATTTGGATTTTGCCGAGAATTCTATACTCGACGCGCCGAACAGATTCACCAATCGCGGAAACAATTAGTCTTATTTTATGATTGAATCGACCCAATGTTTTGTTTTTCATTTCGATTTTTCTTATCCATAATACAAAAAATAAAAATAGAGTGTGTTAATCAAAGTTCCTATGTTTGAAATCAATGGAATCATAAAATAAGAAGAATTATTGTATCCGTGTTTTCCGTGTTTGGTGAATCTGTTCGGCGCGTCGAGTATAGACATATTTCGTAAATAATGTCCTATACCTATCTGTCACTGTTATTGAAATATTGACAGTTGAAAATCGACTATTTACCAAGTTTGACAGCCTGTAAAATCTAAACGGCTAAATATAGAGCAAAATGGTATGCACTTTCCTATTTTGGTTTTTCATAAGCTATCGTTCGACACTAATTTTAGATTTAACCAGAGGTTAAATTTAACCGGAATTTCTTAACCTCTGGTTAAACAAAAAAAATTGGGTCAAACGATAGCGTATGATTTAGATTTTACAGGCTGTCAAACTTGGTAAATGGTCGATTTTCAACTGTCAATATTTCAAAAACAGTAACAGATAGGTATAGGACATTATTTATGAAATATGTCTAGAATTCTCCGCAAATCCAAATATGCCAAAATATATAGAGTGTGCTATGCCACAAAAAACTTCACATCATACCCTTTTTTTGTATTCAACGTTTTTTTCTAAAACGTCAATTCAGAAAGTTAAAGGGGGGTTCCATTTATAGTGAAACACCCGGTACTAATAAGTGTTTGGTATTTCAAATTTGCTATATTTTGCTATTATACCTGTTTTGAATTTCTTATGTTTTAACTTTTAATGACTTAATTTGCCACATATACGTTCTATAAATCACTATTGTGTGTGCTGTATTGTAAGTGTAATAGTTAAGGATGTTATTGTTGTCAATTTCTGTGACCTAATTTGCTTAACATAGGTGTTCTTTGAGTCACTATTGTGTGTGCGGTATTGTATTTTAGGGATTTTATTGCTGTCACATTGACATTACGACTTGTGTAAATACTACTGTATGGAAGCACCAAATAAATATGATTATGATTATATTTTGTTGAAGTGTTGTACTGTTAATTAAAATATTTATTGCCAACAGTAATACAGAACTCAGGAGACTTCTCTACCATTTATGTTACATATTTGGAACTAAGGATAATAGAACACAAAAAATGCGTGAAATATGATATTAATGACCTAAATCATATATTTATTTATAAATATACAATATTATTAGTACAGATATATTCTTCTTAAGTGCACAAATATGAACTTATAAAATGAAATAACGAATTCCTTAAGACTATACAACATAAAAAGTATACCACCTTGGGAAGAAACTATATAAAGAACCAGAAAAAGTAAAAACTTTAAATATATTTGAAAATATAGAATATAAAAAAATTGACGTGTCTCCTGATCTAGATTATTACCACTAGCGTTAAAACACAAAATAACATTAAAATAAATGTTACATCAAGAGAATTCTGTGTCCAATTTTGTTCAGTACTTGCTGCTTTCGCCACGAAAAACACATGTTGTTTTCAATAATTAGGCACATCATAAACATTAATTAGTCTAATTAATGCGGCTGTAAAAACGTTTTGATTTAGAGATACAGGTAATTGAAAAACTTTACAAGGAATCAACTTTTTCGCGAATCAATATAGTTCTACTAAATATATAGTTATTCAGGGATTACTTTTTCGCAGGTTTCAGCATCTAGATATTAAAATAACTTCTAGAAAAATTTGCATACAAAAAAAAATCTGTCCTAAAAAATTAAAAACTAATATTAATTCACGTAAATGAAACATCTGTGTAGCAACTACATTTCTCACATCTCTTTGAGGTGTCTAGTTATATATACTTCAGTTATAAGATAATTATTTATATACAGGATGGCCAACCATACTTTCCTTTCAAAAATTGTATTTAAAACACATTTAACCTTCGGTGTGGCTTGAAATATTAGATTTAAGTGGACCTTTAATTCTTCTTTACGTATATCCAATGGAAATTTATTTTAAGAGGTTTGAGTAAGATGAGATGGCAGCAATTATGATTATTCGACAATATTATCGTTGATTAACGGAAACGTCGCGCTAGAAGCGTAATTGGTTGTGAAGGACAGTTAATAATTGACTCCCAGCAGCTGCATCAAAGCGTACTCGAGAAACCTTTTTATATCACATCTGAACTACAAGAAGACCTTTGATTTCATACCGCATGCTTGATTTACCAGAATATGGCAAATCTACAGAACTGATCTTTATACAACCGGGATTACTAAATTTATATTGACGATTTGGAATGGACACTTAAACGGGTAACACAGATATAAATAGGGATGCGCCTCAGACTGAAAAAGTCTTCCACTTTTAATATAGTTGAAGGCAAAATTCTGGTAGAAGCAATAATTGAGATGCATTGCAAGATGCAGGATATCACGGCACTAATTAAAAAGACAATATTTAAAAAATGTATCAATCAAATATGATCGACACGTGCAATCACCTGATATCTGTATCCGTCTTAAAAAGATGTCTAACTTTTTCTCTTTTGCGTTCAAACCCTAACCCAATCAAATCACGGGATTGAGTACGATTTAATCACGATATACGCTCATTGTCTCATTTTTACAATCGATGCGATTGATGCGAGAATTTTACTTGAAAATTCCCTTTCCGAAAAAAACCGGATAGAAAGATTTCTTGAGCCACCATGTATATTCCCTGCAGAAAAATGTTTACAATATACCACGAATAGAGGCAAACATTATTACTTAAACATGTTCTTAATTTATGGTATGAAACAATAATTTGCCCAAATACTTAACAGATCTAATTCTGGCTTATAATTTGGAAATGTTGGCAGTATTGTTTTTCAAACATTATAATATAGTATAATTATTTTTAACAACTTTGATTAGTTTTTCTTTGAAAAACGTTAGCTTAGTATATACACAGGTAAATGAGCGTCAGCCGCCAATTATAAACGTACAGAGTTCCTGTTAAGTACTACAAAATATTTTAAAATGACATTCCAGACATTAATTTGAAAGTTATTTCATCAAACCATATGCTCCAAAATTAGGATAGCTTAGGTATGAATGATAAGTATCATCTTCCTTGCGAGTATAAATTATAAATCTAGGTTGTGGAGTGAAACGTTTTCAAAAAGCCGTATCTGTTGGTAAAATTCAAAAGATTTCTTACATTATTTAATTTTAATATTTTAGTAGGTTTTGCAATTAAATTCTGGATGAGACAATCGAAACATTTGCTGGGTCATAAACTCAGTTAAATCAGCGTATAAAATACATATGATGCATATTTCCAGTCATGACCAATACCGCTAAAACAGTAGGTGTCGCATAACAATCTACTGAGAAATTTCACGTAATCCAACGAACCACTAGAAGTCCTGTGAAACGTTCAACTTTGAAAGGCAGATTACCGAACTAAAATATACGAAAACAACTAAGGTCATAGAAGCAGTTAGAGAATGATACGTTCGCACGTCATACCTATAAAAGGCTAGAACAACCTTCAACTCTATGGATAAAGAATAACGAATTGGAAAATTTTAAGAGAGATCTATGTTCAGCAGTGAGCAAGAAGTTTTATGTTGATAATCATCATTAGAAAAATCCACCCCCAATATTTAAGATGAATTTAAGGTTTGTCAAAAAAATATTAAAAAAAACAACCTTCGCAAATAGTGACGCACTTTGCTGTGTAAAATAATGCAATAGCCTTCGAGCTCTAAAACCATTACGATCGGCAATTTACTTAGATGCTGGAGAAAAATGTGTCCATAATCAGCTACTGAAGCATTTTACAGCACTTAAGAGGCAGTAACCCTGCATGTTCACGATCATTAAATTTTAGATACGTGCGAAAAGTAAACTTATTGGTATTATAGTACTTTTAAAACACTGTCAAAAGATCTTAGCCACAATCCCAATAAAGAAATCTTTAGACATTTACTAGTAATCATAACATTAACAATCTAGTTATATACAATTTGTTTTCAAGGTGCGTCTTGATTTATACAATGCACATATAGCCTTAATTTAACCAATAAATTCTTATTTCTGTAGAAAATAAGACAAAGTTTAAAGACGAATAATAATATATGTAATATTCCTCTAATGACCAATAAAAAGTGAGATGTCGAGAGCAGGAGCAAATGGGACTTTCAACCAACAAGACCTAAGTACCATTAGAAATAATTGCAATCCCTATGATTAACAAACCCATTATTTGATACAGTTATCGCATATTTTGAATACCATAATTAAACAAAAGTTTAAGGAGTTAATATCTCTGTAAACTTTGACCAAACGTTGGTTTAAAACTAGTTCCAACAGTCCTTCGCGCTAAAATGTTGTCTAGAAGCAAAAAGATTCAGACATTATTTGTTATTTTATGGACCACACTTCAGCATTTTTGTGTGAAATGATTCTAAATAGAGTGTCGGTATTACCATAAATCAAATGCTAATCAGCTACGAGAAATGTAACATTGATATGATAAATCTTTTACATTACATTACAATTAATTGCCATTTTATAAATGAATACCCACAATTAGAATTGCACCAATCCTAAATATGACGTAAATGCCACTAAGCAGATTCTAAGGCCTCCTAAGCATAGTAAAACTTCTAAGCCACAACTTCTGCGCTGAATCGATGTTTGTAGCATGTATGAATTTTTTATCAAAATAGAAGCAGCTAAAAGAAGCACAAGGTACTTCGAAAAGGGGTAGCAGCAAGACTTATTAGGGATCATAGTACTCGTAATTTCGGCTTTCCGAGGAAACACTAGCACTGAACAGCTGAGACACTATAATTTTCAATTGAGATCTATGCTGTCAACCAGTGATCACAAGTTTGAGATATAGGGAAACCGTGGAACATATAATCATGGATACGTCACCTAGATTCTTTTGACGTTTGTGGCTGGCATCTTGGGATGCGATGAAATGAACTCTCCGGTTTCCACTAATTTCCATATTGTTGCTAACGGTACTTTCATCTTTCAAAGCTACATGAGAATTTAGACATATCTTCCGAGTGCGATTCTTTTTGCCCCTCTCATTGAAGATTTCATTTTAGATATAAGATAACCCTCGTACTAATACTGCACGTAGTACTTGGAAAAAATGTAAAAGACCATAACGTATGGGGCAGCAAGTTCTCTCGCATTCACGATCAAACCTATGTATTTATTATAACATATTAATACATGCTAGTGCCTAACAAATAAATATAGATATTGTGATATATTTCACCATATATGCACACCAGGTGCTAGCAATGAGACACACTCCTCTGGAAAGAAACGATGCTGAGCTACTTGCCAAGAGAAGAGCAAACACCAAGTTCAATGAACTGAAACTAGTACTTGGCGTGTAGAAATATGTAAGACCAATTATAATAATAATTCAATATGAATTACATCTTAAGATACTAGTAGATTAGTACATAGGATAATGCAGAATATCATGCATGGGGAATGGGGAAATGACAGAGTACATACTATGTACTTCTGCAACTGCAAGAATCAGAAACTCAATTATTGTCAAAAAAGCCATAGACGCAAACTAACCCAAAACAAACGCCTTGCGTTGGAGCTGACGCTAATACCCAGTTATGTATTTAAAACACAACACTTCAAGAATATAACAAAGTAATTCACCACAATTGAAAATTACGAGTGGTTGAATCATTTTTACAATGAAAAACCTGACAAACCAGACTATGGTTATCGGATATGCCGTGGTTGCTTTGCATGAATTGTATTATTAACTTTAATAATGAAGACAGGATCTAAAGTTTTCAAGTTTAGTTTCACCCTGCTGTCTGACATATAAAATTGAAGTTATAGTAAATAAACTTGATATTTGAGATTTTTACTTAAATACATCTATGGCTTCAAATTATTAATGATTTGATTTAATATAAATTTATGTCAATACACTTTTCCCTCATATACCATCATTCCTTAGATGTCAATTTTATAAAATATGTGATAACTGCTTTGAGTAGTATAAAAAAAGTAACTACTCATTATCAAACTTTGACATAGTACAAAATCTATATTTGTATTTAAAAACACCCACAACTACGCAACTTACGCAACTATAAACTTTCGGTCCGATATAAGTCCAGCTTAACTGCTCATTTAAACTTTGACTGGTCGTTGAACCCAATTATAACTTAAGCTAATTGTTTTAAAAAATAGTACAAAAAGCTACATGCTACGGCTAATATATATGAACCACTACTCACAAAATGCAAACATTGAACATGTAGCTGTTTGCACAGTTTAAATAAGATAATTTATACAGGAAATACATGTATGCAGGAATTTTAGATGAATACAGTAATTAAAAAAATTACATATATTAAAACAAAATATTCAAAAAAAAAATGGTATCGCTCCATAATCTATAAATTCATAATTATAGCAATATAAATAAGAAATTACCGTAATAATCTGGCTCTAAAATTGTCATTTGATACAAAAGCCAGCTCTTAGAGTAAATCATACTCTTAAAATATATAACAAAACTTTTTTACGTGCTAACTGAAAATAACTTTTTTATTAAATAGAAACAATAGGGTCACTGGTCATTCACAAATATATAAAATACACTATTTAAATTTTTTTCAACAGTTATAATTGGATTTTTAAATTGCACACGCACATATATAAATTTGATTACTTCAGGCAGTGCCCTTCCCCTATTTCAATATTTAATAAATACATCAATAAATATGAGGACGCATGGCATTTTCAAACTAAAAACTTTTTCCAATAAAGCCTTATATCGAGTGACAACAAATAAATAGATTTAAAGTTTTAAGGTGGTGTATTGTTAGATTTAGAATTCCAGCTCTAAAACATTTGGCATTCAGAAAATTTCACTATTTTAAATGGCATACTGTGCATTTTCCAACTATTTGTAGATTAGTTTATGCTGATTTTATAAAACATGTTTTTTTACCTTTACCAAGAATAATCGAGGAAATGATGAAAACTATGGCATAAAATACTAATGTAATTTTTCACCATTCTTCTCTATTATTCTTTGAGATAAAAGTATCAAATCTGATATTGGAATACAGATAGTCTTTTAAAATACTTATGCGCTCAAACCCCCACTGACTGGTTGTGGATTGATCGCAATATTTAAAATACATACACCTTTTCTCGAGGAAGCAACCGCTTGATCATTAATATCGTTAACACGGTTATATGAAACCTCGCCTAGGGACTTGTTGATATTAAGCACCTTCGAATTTGAAGATTGCTGAATATACAATGAAAAAAGCACGGTCTCTGAAGCACTTTAAGAAAAGAGAATCGTACATGAACCATTATTTTTCTGTAAAATGCCCAATTTCTTTTAAAAAAATTATATATAATCATTTAAATTATTACTTTTTTAAAAACAATCTGCGTTAAGAACGCAGCATATGTTTCTTTATGCAACAAGGTAAACAGTTTATTGTTTATGCAGGTCTAAGCGCTCTCAATTCAGACATATACAGAATAACGAGCCGTGTTGCCACATTTACTTCTAAATTAACCAATTTATTTTCGTATATATACGTTAAATATTTCGCTAGCTTCGATTGCTGCGAGAGCCAAACCAACAAAAACTAACGAAAATTAACCAAAGAAGTGAATTATTTTATAAAGAAGTGAATTATTTTATTCAACAGATTTTTTTACAGTAATTTGGGTTAGCTTCTGATCGTTTGGCTCCCGGAACGCGCGAAGAGCAATGCATGATTGTAGTGTGTATGTTTAGATTAGTTTAGGTTAGCTAAAAGCTGAGTTAAAGGGTGCGGGAATATCATTTCGTACAATTTGTATGAACGCTGCAACACATTGTTTGTTTGAACAGTCTTATAATGAGTTGTCTCCCTTTAGATTCAGTAAGTAATCACTTTGTGCAACGTTTGGCAACCTTGCACTAAGACGTTCGCATTGGCTACCAAAATGTCAACATTCACGTTTCACCTAAGCCGACGTAACTTCAAAACTGTTGAGGGTTTTTCTCGACTCAATGTGGTGCATCCAACATTTTTTTTGCCTAAACAACTACATAAGACACCCCATTTTTTTGCAAAAGCCGAGGAACTTAATATCAACAAGACCCCCTCTCTTATATATTCTAGTATTCACCCAGAATATTTGATTCCTCACCCGCTTCTGAAATCAGTATTAAGGGGAAAACCTTTCATTAATTTACTTTTCCACAAACTTTTTTAAGTGATGCAAAGGTGTCTTTAACTGCGTCCTGTTTTGCGGCTGACTGTCGCATCATCAAGATAAGATTAGCACGGACATATAACAAAAACAAAATAATGTCATTATATTAACTTCCTTTAAAAATATCTACTTAAAGCATGTTACTTAGATATTTGTCACTAGTGCGATTTGTCATAATCATGAGGATATACAGAACAGGCATTTGACCTAGAGTATTTTCAGATTAATAGTGCAAATAAGAGTTCATAAAAACAAAATTTCAATTATGATAATTTCATTCATAAGTTATTAATGGTGTTCTGAAAGTTTCTAACTACAATATTCACCAATATCAGACAAATCTTCTAATGTTGTAAAACTGTTCAGACTAATTATTATAATATGAAAATCTAGTATTCCTTGTAAAGGTTATTATTCGGTCAACCGATGTTTTGGATTATATTTTATAATATTAAAACTTAAACCAAGAGGACCATTTCCTGACATATTGACGGTATACGACTTTTAATGTTACAAAAAGACCCGACTTACTTGGAACATATTATATCCCACAGGTACGTATATAGCAATAACTTGTAATAGAGAGAAAATAAAAACAAGCAAGTAATTTTTAATGGTAATATAATCACTTAGAACATGCCCTATTTCAACAAGTACGTATATAACTGTATCCTTGCGATAGAATTGAAATAAAAACAGTTGGGTAATTTTTAAAGGAATTAACCCAGATATGACCACTGTCCTTTTAAAAGTACGTTTTACAGATTACTATTCCAACCGTGCTCACAATAAAATTTGTTGGTTCTCGTTAGATGGCACCATTTTATTTTCGAAGCTTAGATCATAAGTTGTGTGGTTATTGAGAAGTAACACACCGTTTGCGAATTTTTTGGTAAATATTTGATTCTTAAAAAGCGATCATGGATGTTCACTACGACCTCAAGATATCAGGGTAAGTTTATTTAAAAATTCAAAGCCAAAATAGCCTTATAGATAGGTTATGTTGAATATCGGCGTGATGTGCGAATGCCACGTGGGCCTAAATACGGGTATCCTTCTAATAAATTTTCCAGACGAGATACGCTTGCTGACCTTCTCTCGATATTAGACAATGACGAGGACGAAGTCAGCATTAATCCAGTGGACATTGCAATTATGCCACTTGCTAATTCGTGTGATGTTTTAACAGATGAAGATTCCGGCGATGAGAACTCTGTCGACGTCAATAACTGGCCAGCTGCCCAGCTTCGATCAGAAGCCGAACTGTTCACACATAATTCTGATGACGAATAGGAAGATAAAGACAAAATCCCACTATTAAAATTGCGTAAAGTAATATTCTTCAAAAAGCATTAGGAAGAAATCAAGAAAAACCTACAGATGGAAAAAACACGACATAGTAATTTCACGTCCAGATCTTGAGTGATCAGTCTCACTACTTCGGCCGGCAGGGCTGTAAACAGTTTATATAAGCCGTTGAGATATGGATATAAACTATGGGTCGGTGCTTCCGCTAACCGATAACGTGGTATGAACCATACTAAGGTGAAAAATCTGAAATCAAGGATTGCTACAAAAACCTAGGGCTGGGGCCTTCTGCTGTATCAGAGTACATTGACATTTTACTTTCAAAACTTGAACTACCTTACAATATTTATTTCTATAACTTTTCTACGACTTTGCCTCTAGTCGAAGCTCTAACAGAGAAGGGAGTGAATGGTACGGGTACTGGCTTACAAATTGCCAGTTGGCAGACTTTGATTTTAGAGTGACCAGTGAAAAATTTATAGTTCTTGTAAAGTGGTCTTTGTTGTCAGACCATATGGCTTCAAATTATTATGGTGTATTTCCATTACACCAGCTCACTCGCTATTCTCAGAAAGAAAAAAAGAGGATGCCTGTGCAACAACCAGAAAATAGAAAGAAGTATAACACCAGTATGGGGAGTGTGGATCGAAGCGATCAAAATATATCAGCTTATATCGTGTTAGTATTAGAGGCAAAAAATGGTATTTTTCCCTAATATCACACTTACTCGATGCAGCTAAGCAAAAAGCATGGCAACTTTAACAAAACCAAGGAGGCAAATTCGATCATTTGGCCTTCCGGAGTAATGTTGCCTCAGTTAAAGTAATAGGCTCAATTTATGCAGAAGGCTTAAACGATCACCATTTGAGAATGTGTAGTCGATGTATGACAGATTAGATCACCCCATTGAAGAGCAAGGTAGACAAACAAGATGTAGAATGTGCCACAAGAAAATGTCAACAAAATGCCGGAAATGTAGTGTAACATTTCATGTCGGCTGTTTCATTACTTATCATTTACGGTCATAATTAAGTACTTTACTTTGTTCTTTTTCTTTACTTTTTGTTTTAATTTTATAGTTTTTCATCTGTAAATTTAATTCCACATAAAAATACTTTGTTGTTGTCGCACTCTATTATTACTAATTTCTCATGTACGTATATGCCCACTGAACTGAACTCACTACCATGTGATTTTTTGCATCTTTGTAGGTTGTTATGTGCTATTAGGTATCCAACTAACAAGAAATTAACTTAAATTTAGACACAAAATTTGTTTGGGCATATCTGGGTTAATAATACACCTGAAAGAATATTTGAAATAATGCACTTTTTGACTGACGAGTAAAAAGTGTTAATTAGCCTCAAATTAGTGATTCTCTGTTAGTACTGACTGCCACATATTTCCTAAGGAACTATTGATGAAGTTATGTGGCTGGCTAGTAAGCGCTAAAGGGATATTAATAATTTCAGCTTAAGTAGCAGAGTTTACGAGAATGGTAGTAAATGTAAGTAATAGATTTTATACTCCAACTGCTGTAATATAAACAAATCCCAAATCTGTTGCAACAGAGCTTATATTAGCAATGTATCTCCCGTACCTTCGAAGAATAATTTACGCACTCATGAAAGGGAAATATTACTACCGTTTTATTTAACTCTAAAAACCCAGTAGGAAACTTGCACATAACCAAAACGACGGCAGAAATCGACCCACCATCCGTAGCATTAGATGTTTTCTAATTTTGTTGCAATTGGTAGTAAAAACGCAAATGCAATTTTAAACTTAACTTCACAGAAAATAATTAATGGATGTAATATATTAATTCATAATCATAAAACAGAAAATCAGGTGTGGTCAGTTTCATCAACGAAAGAACAAGCTATATCTTTATGCTAATCTTGAATACTATTACTATCATTTTCCGCAATATGTCCTCATCATTCCCCTTTTCTTTTATCTTTTCCCCAATATGTGAATCACATAATTTTGTTGGATTCTTTAATTAATACAAATGCAGTGCCGTTTTTTCGTCAAATATAATCTATACATCACGTGCTTAATCTGTGTGATCGATCTAGAAACATTAGCCAAAAGTATTGGAAGACTTTACTAAGCAGACAACCATGTTCACCATACGACAAATACTATAGATTAAATACTGTTTTCTATATCTATATTGCTGGTATTGGTATATATATATTTTCCCACATTATCTTTCGTCATTTGATAAACGTAAAAACGTCAGTGAAATAAATATATATCTTCCTTGCTATTGATGTCCAATTTTGGCTTACATAGGAAACAGATAAAATAAACCTTTAGTGTGCACGTCGAAAAGCAAGCGATTTCCTAACCAAACTAAAAGAGTGCATTGATTGCTGTATTTCGAGGATATCCAGATTTTAAGGTCATATACTAGCATCCAGTTGAATCCATGGAATATCCATCGAGTGATTCGTTTTTCTACTACGAATGTAATAGAGCTAATCAGGTGGCTGTTTAAAATTGCGTTGTGACAAATTCAAACTTTAGTTAGTGCTAGCCATCGGTACGAGACCGTCAGTCGTTTCCAATATTATAGGAGACGTATGTCAGCAAAATTATTATTTTCCTCGCCCTTGGCATCAGCACTTCATGCGAAGGCTATGAAGGCCTGTTTGATTTGTCCGAATATCCATGTAAAAGACCTTGTCGGATATTCAGTTTGATTGGATATTAAAAACCACTATCCCCATACTCTCAGCACAGTTAATGTACTCGCATCCTTTAGATATCAGAGAATATAATCAAATGCATACCGATTTTAAAGCCACGTAAAACCGAATGCACGCCACGTTAACTTTTCTATCAAAATAGCGGTATGTAATGTAAAGGATTTTTCAACAAGGGCGTCAGAACTTTGAACTGTAATAGCCGCAACACTGATTGACCTGTCAAGATCAAACGTCAACAGTTGTTGTGTCCAGCAATCGTGGGCAATTAATTATTGTGAAGTACACAATTCAACAGCGAGTAGAAATTATTCGTTTTACTATCAAAATGAGTGTTCGGTTCACCAGATATTTCTAATATTGCGAGAAATTTATGGTCAACATAAACGATCAACGGAGCGATCCATTTACCGTCTCGTCGAAAAGTTTGAACGAACTGGGTCAGTTGCAGATGACTCGTCGGTTTGCCTGATCTCGGGAGAACATCGCTGCTGTGAGCCAGAATGTAAGAGATAATCCGAACCTGTCAATGGCACGTCGTTCTCAAGAAGTAAACCTTTCGCAGGTCTATAAAATTCAAATAACTCAAACTGAAACCTACTCATCATCACATGAGTCGAAATTCCGCCACCTGGACTTTAGGGCAACTGCAAGTCTACCCACATATAGGGGAAAAAATTGTGATTTCTGATGAAGCGCATTTCTGGCTCAATAGTTCTGCAAATAAGCAGAGCTGTAGGATTTGGGCTGAAGAAAACCCTCAACAGATTCATGAGCTGCCCCTTCATCCTGAGAAAGTTACAGTTTGATGTGGTTTTTGGGCACAGGGTGTTATCGGACCTTACTTTTTCAAGCCGTCGGTGGAAATCGTGTTTGTGTTAATGGTGAACGGTATAGGAATATGATAACGGAATATATGTGGCCTGAAGTGACAAATATGGATATAAACAATTTCTTTTTTATTAAACAAGACAATGCCACTTGTCAGACCTCGCGAAACAATCAATTTATTGCACAACAAGTTTCCTGGATGCGTGATTTTGAGAAATGGAGATATAAACTGGCCACCAAGGTCATGTGATCTTACACCTGTAGACTATTTTTATGGGGTTATGTGAAATCTATAGTTTACAGAAATAGGACCCCAACAAGACCTTAAACGAAACATTCAACGCATCAATGCACGAAACTAGACGAAGTCGGAGAGGACATTTAAACAATAAATAATGTCAGAGATAGGTCTTTAAAATAAATTAAAGATTAGTGGATTATCACTGAGTTTAAGTTTTAAAGTTCTGACGCCCTTATTGGAAAACCCTTTATATTTATCATAAGCACCAACCGTACTGAAAAGCTTCAGACATGTTGATTGCCAATCAAACATCGTTGCCTAAACGGTTTCTCATTTTTGAGATATATATTTACCTAAATTGTGTTACAGTGGGCTCATCAAACAATCAGGTATGAATATTTAAATATGGACCTGGATTTTTGTATGTGTATATATTTAAACGTAATTTAGACATTAAAAAACTTTAGAAATGTTAGACAATTATTGCCTAAAATATTGACCAAAATGATGATTTTTTTTAAATAAGATTATTATTGAATTATTATGCAGGGATGAAGTGTTTTTATTAATGGAATGTATTTTTTTATTGGATTTTTGAAAAATAGGCATTTTTTTTTAAGTCCATTCTAATTAAAACATTTAATATTGCGATTACTGTCTTTATTGTATGTTAATATTTTAGCCGTTATAACTTTAGTTTTACATGTTTGAAATATGCGGTAGATTAGTGTAGGTGAAAAAGGTGTAATGTCCCGTCAGTGTCAATAAAAATAAAATTTGACTACACCATGAAATACTCCTTAAATGGGAAACTAGAGATTATAAAATTATTTTAAAAGAGTCACGAAAATGCAAGAGAAGCAAGAAGAAGATTTATTGAAGATTTTCATAGAAATATATCAGTGAATACAATACTAAGGATAAAAAACCTATTTTAAGAAAATAAATTCCTTTATGATAGAAAAAGAAATACGCAGAGAAGAAGAAACCGCGATAGAGCAATTTTAAATTAATATAGGCTTAATCCTATGAAGTCAGTTTTGGATGCTGTTCGGGATGTTCAATATGGCACTGTAAGACGACGAAGAGTTACTCGAGGAACTATTCACAGAACTTTAAAAATCAATAAATTCGTCTCTTTTCGTGAACTGCCGCTTCAACACCTAACTACTGCACAAAAGGAACTTCGTTTTCGATTTGTCTCCCAAATTATAATTCGGCACCAAGACAAAATGATCTAAACTTATTTAACAAAATTCTTTAGACAGACGAAGCGACGTTTACGACATCAGGGATCTATAATATACGTAACATTCATTACTGGGCAGTAGAAAAACCAAGAAAATTTCGGACCATAAAATTTCAAATTCATGTTTGGTGTGGTGTTTTAAACAACAGAATTTTGGGTCCGATATATTTTAATGGATCTCTTGATGGTCAAAGATATCACGAGTTTCTGCAAAACGAAATTGATTTTTCTTTTGGATGAGTTGTTACCTTTGTCTGAATAACGAAATTTAATTTGGCAGCAGTCCGTGATGTCGTGGAATTTTTAAATCAACGCCATAACGAGTGGATTGGACAACATGGGACAATTCCTTGGCCACCTAATAGCCCAGATCTCACAGTTATGTATACCTTTCTTTGTGGTCACCTAAAGAATGTGGTATACCAAGACAGGAATGAGAACGTTGAATAGATTAGGAAAAAATTATCGTCGAAATAAATCGTCTTAACCAACAGAATCATGTTCTAATATCAAGTTTAGGGAGATTATATAGAGGATATAGAAGTTACTTCGAAAACAACGGTGGTCATATAGAGCACCTACATTATTAATTGTTTTATTTAAGTTGTATTGTTAGTAATTGCGTATTTCATATCATATAGGGTATTTATTTTCTTCAAATAGGTTTTTTTTATCCTTAATATTGTATTCACTGATAAATTTCTATGAAAATGTTCAATAAATATTCTTCTTGCTTGTATTGCATTTTAGTCTTTTTTTAAGGAGTATTAATTTCAGTCATATTTTATTTTTATTAACACTAACGGGACTTGACGGTAATTACACCTTTTTCACCTGCACTAATCTATCGCATATTTCAAACAGGTAAAACTATTTTGAATTTATTAAAAAATACCAGGAAAGTCAAAATGACCCTGTTCAGTCCTCGTTGGAACACCCTGTACAAATTGAAATCCGACATAAAAACAAGCTTCTTGCATTATGTATGTGCAAAAGTGCACTAAATATCAGAAAACAAGTAAATTCAGTTTCAAACAAAACATATTAAATAATATTATCGTTAATTTATTAATCGAAAAATATTAAATATAGTACCGACTATTATTGAAGGATAAATCTAGTTGTCAATAAAGCATTTTGGCAATCGTGTATAGACGAAAATGTACCTGCCTAGAAAAAAAGTTGAAATTTTTTAGCTTTTATTTGGATCAACGATGCCGGGTCAATTGTGTGAATATATATTTTCAACAACACTGTTTCTAAAACACATCTACCGATTTTATTACTAAACATTTTAGTATCGGAAATAGATTCGCACGGAACTCGGCTTGCGGATGTTAAAATGATCCCATAACTGAGTTTATGTAACTCTGCTCCTGTAGTTCATGGACCTTATGACATTTAATTACAACGCCTATGAATTGAATTCAGCACAAAACAAATCAGTTAAGTCACAAATTATTTTGAAATCTCTCACTTTTTGAAGCAATCTATGACTTCAGATGTTTGATACTATACTATTTTGTCAAACATCTGGTTCAAATTGTTATTAAGTGAGTTGTGAAACTTCGAAGCTGTATTGAAAACACTGAAAAAAAATCTTCCATAACAATTATAATTTAATATATATTCTCTGCTTCACTATGAATTATAAAATAATCACATAAAACATCGCACTATTTTAACCTTTATATCGTTTTCTGGAAAAGAAATGTAACTAGATAACGGTTTCCATATACGTTTTAGATGTGCATGGATTTCCTGTTTTGCTTATAATATGAGAAGAAAATTGAAGTAAATATAAGTAAACGGTTATAAAGCGAAATTATAAAATTCTAGCAAAGTTTTTGCACAAAATAAATCGATGTATTTCGCAAAAATATTATGATTTCACGAACTCGGGACACATGAAACGCTAACAAACTAATTCTGACACATGTAAGCAGAATTCCGTTTTGGTACAGTATTTTAGAAAAGAAATTGGCAAAGTTGAGGATTTGTATTGGCTATATTGTAACAAAAATTGACCAAGGAGGGACGAATACCAGTGTCGATATGGCTTACAATGATCTCTTTTATGCACTGGACATCTTAATATGGCTCGACTTTCTCAGGCAACTAATGAATCTAATTGGTATAGTTGGTTATTTTAAATTTACCGTTACGTCATAATAGTGACAAGAAAATGTTATAATATAATGCATGGTGCTTTATGATTTAACGGTAAATATAAAATAATTAATCTATACAGAGTGGTAACTATTCAACTGACCACTATTGCTATCTTTTAAACGGTAATTTCTACGAAGTTCGTTAAATAAGGGAAAAGTACGATTTTTAAAACTTTTTGAAGATACAGTAGCTACTGTAGTACTCTGCCGATTTGTTTTTGATTCATGAGATACAAATTTGTCAAAAATGCCTCACATTCATCATTTCTTTAATAACTCTAAAGGTTTTGATTTCAGAAAATCGATAATTTTTCTTATCTAAAAAATGACGCACATAATTTTATTTTATTTTATTATAACAGGGGTATCATCGTCAACTATTTTTTAGTTCATTTTGAAGAAGCTTCCAATTTCCCAGAACCAACCATGTAACAAACTTTCACGTTAGCGTTAACAAATATTCTCATGAAGTAAAATCGGTCAGAATAGATCGACCAATCACACACATTCTCTTTTATGAGAAATTCCTACATCTGTTAATTTTTCGATGAGTCATACATTTTTGACTTTCGATGATTGAGCTTCTAAAACATAAAAAAAGGTGAGTGTTTTAAAAAAAATAAGTTGACATGACCTCAGTTACAAAAATTGATAAAACGAATTTGAGAACACAATACTAGAAGATAATATATGATTTTTTTTACTTAAAAAGATTTTTCTAAAATCATAACCTTTAATAAAGAAATTTTTAATTAAACACGTTCTAAACAAATCGCCTTGCACCACATGGGTCAAAGACAATTTGCCAATGCAGTTACTGGGTCTTAAAAAAACTTTTAAAATTGCACGATTTATCTAATTTAACAAACTTCGTACAAATTACCATTTAAAAGATACCAATAGTTTTCAATTAGTTGCCACCCTGTATAAAAGAGTCCTATTAATGTAAATATTGTCAAAATTTAGAATAACAAATATAATTGACCACTGTAATTCAATTATTATAACCCTATATTAGGATTAGTTTCAGCTGGCCGCACACACGACGGGTTTGAACTGATTGCAACATGTATCGTAATAACATTACTGATGGAACATTATAGTGATAGTTATTTTTCACTCCCACATTTAATATACGTTACATTGTAATTAAATATCACTTTATTTGTTATATTCTCAACCCACATTGACATGAAATGAACGAGATTTAACTTAAAAGACTATTTTATAGATTTATAGACGGGATATCAAAATTTTTAAGTAAATCTAAAAGTTTTAAAAACAGTGTTTAAAGTATACTAGCTCTTTGTCCCTTGTGGATATCAAGATATTTAGACAATTACTTCATGCCCATTTTCAATACGAAAATTTTCGAATGCCATAGTAATTCTAGGAAGAAAAAGTAAAAGAGACTGGATATTACAATGTCACTCTATACAAAGACTAGCTGCCCTACACAAATTCCCAATGAACTTAGGAGAAGTAATATATATGTTTTTGATTTTCTTTAATACCTAGTTCTTTCAGCAAAATGGAAGAAATTCCTGATGTAACGTGCGTCGCAACAATTCACAAAAACACATTTTGTACAAAACAGTGTAAATAAAAAGTTAAAAAAAACTACGTTTTAAAAACGTAAACTCTGCCAAGTTACTCACACACCGACACGTCTCACTCCCATATTTCACTAATTTTTATCACCAAGAAATGGTTAGTTGTCTTTTGGAGAAGTTGTAGTAGATTTCGTTTCTTCCGAATCACTTTCTTCAGACTTTTTTTCGTTTAGACTTTTCCGTAACTCACTCACTGCAGTACCTGTGTAGAGCCTTTTTATCCCTCTAGGTAGAGCTCTACACGACTGCAAATTGATGGAATGAAGGTTAGGGCACTTGGATAGGACTGCTTTGATTGGTTCAAGTGAGACTGAAGAGCCACAAAGATTGAGTATCCTGAAATATTAATAAAACAATCATAGAATATTCATAGACGTATCGAGATATAGCTTATCAAGATGCCTATCGAAAACCTGTCAGATTCGGAAAGGAAACATCTAGACTGAAGTCTCAGAGTAGGATGAGACTGTCTTGAATGTGTGTAGATTATGTAAATACTAAGAGTCCGTTTTATCGTGAAGAACTCTCTCGCTCGAACGCGACGAGGCGAATCTCATCGTGATGGGTCATTTTATACAAGCTTCATTTTTCCAAACAATACTAGAACCACCGTCTTCTAATAAGTCCGCTCACTTCAGCATGCCGGAAAATACTGCCGTTGACCTTGAACACACTCGGCCACTGTACAGTAAACGAATGGGTGCAGCTACGGTGTACGATCAATATGAACTGCCGCTCGATTATTTTTATACGGGGAGCGTTCTATTAGGAATAAATGATATGAATATGATTACGTATTAATGTTTGGATTATTTATTTGTTATGAACAACTATTGACATTCTCTGTCTCATTTATAGCTCATTAATGATACTACTTTGTAATAGTTATTTAGTATTATAATAAATAAGTAAATAATAAGCGAAATATTATCTACGATATGGATAAAAATACCAGTAGGTACAACTTGTATTGTTTAATTACGAACACAAGTTACAAAATATAACAGGAAAATAGCGACAATGGAATAATTTTTACCTGATATTTTCAGCTGTCGATAGGTATCGATATTTTATTACATTTTGTTATTAATATGACAAATGCGTTGTCACAGTGGATGTTGTCTTAAAAAAAAACATGAAAACACCAACTAACCTGTGCCACACCCATCACTTAACCCAAGCATTAAAAGTGTTTTCCATCTAGGGTTTCAAACTCATTTATACTCATATATAACTCAACTTATATACATAATTTGGGCGAAGGTAAATATTAGAAATCCATAAATTTTACGCTATTTTGATATTCTTTGGATTCATGAAAGTGATTTTTCAAAGCCATGCATGTAACGACACGTTTTGGAATTTTCGTCTCGCAAGAGAGATAAAGCATATAACTCTCTCTCTCGCTCTTTCTCTTTTATGGAATCGGTAAAGACTTAATCAATTTTTAAGAGACGAAGTGAAACTAACCGAAAGTTTATTGGACAACTAACCCAAATCTATTAAAATTGATTATGACGCATCGGAACTGCTTCAAATGACTAAAATGAGTTGAGACTAAGTGAAACTAACCAAAAGCTGATTCGGCGACTCACCCAAACTAACCAAATCTTAGATTATAACATATCGGATCCAGTTCAAATGATTAAAATAAGTGAGATTAAGTGAAACTAACCGAAAGTTGATTCGACGACTAACCCAAACTAACCAAATCTATTAAAATTGATTATAACGTATCGGAACCGACTCAAATGACTAGAATAAGTTGTGACAAAGTAAAACTAACTGAAAGTTGATTCGGCGTCTAACAGATCTAATAAAATTGGTTAGAGCATATCGAAACCTGATCAAATGACTAAAATAAGTTGAGACAAAGTAACCGATTCTTGATTAGACGACTATCTAAATGTATTAAAATTGATTATAACGTATCGAAAGTTCAAATGTCTATAATAAGACGAGACTAAGTGAAACTAACTGAAAGTTGATTCGGCGACTAACCCAAAATAACCAAATCTATTAAAATTGGTTATAGCGTATCGGAACCGAATTAAATGACTAAAATAAGTTGAGACTAACCCAAACTAACCAAGTCTATTAAAATTGATTATAACGTATCGGAACCGACTCAAATGACTAAAATAAGTTGAGACTAAGTGAAATTAACCGAAAGTTGATTAGACAACTAACCAAATCTATTCAAGTTGATTATAACGTATCGGAACCGACTCAAATGACTAGAATAAGTTGAGACTAAGTGAAACTAACTGAAATTTGATTAGACGACTAACCAAAACTAACCAAATCCATTAAAATTGATTATAATGTGCCTGAACCGGCTCAAAAAAGAAAAATAAGTTGAGACTCGCTAACGAAGTAGTCACTTCTATCACGTATACTGTGCTACTTTTTTTAATAAAAAGTCACTAAAAACTTGTGTACAAATCTGCTGTAATTGCTACTACTTTTCTCTGCCGACTTTCAATGTATTGTTTGGTTTTTATTGAAATAACGCAGGCGGCGCATGAGAGGTTTGTAGACAAGGCTGTATTGCCAGATTTTTTCTTTAATTCTATATGGTTTTAAATTAAAATGGTACATTTCTCAGTTTGACAAGTTTATGTTAGTCTATAGTTGTGTTGTGCTGAATTTAAAATATATATCTATATAATATCTATTATTCCTGAAATTATTATTTTATATAACTTA
>MU183658.1:176537-190188 GCA_016904865.1 Pissodes strobi | reverse complement strand
CGATCGAAATAAAAATCCGCAAGACAATTTCACCAGTTGTCTCTACTACATTGCCATTTTGGGCTTCGCAATAACCCAGCCGGTCATAAAATTCTGTCCTAACATTCACTAACATGTCCGGTGTTACGGAGTTAGCAAAGTCAAAAATTTTTGCCCTTAACTCATCTAAATTTGCAGGTCTCTCATGTGGATACCTGTAAATAAGTTGAGTCAAGTGGCCCCAGAAAAAAAAGTCGAGGGGAGTCAAATCTGGCGACCTTGCTGGCCAGGGTATGGTCCCTCTAGTGGAAATGAGACGTCCAGGAAAAACTGTTGTTAAAAATTCCTGCACTTGTCTCGCATTATGCGCGGAACAGCCATCTTGCTGAAACCAAATTTCTTCGAAATTAACATTAACGTTCCGAACAGCTGGTATAATTTCCTGTTGCAACAATTGCAAATATCGTTCCCCACTTAAGTTGCCATTAATAACAAAGGGTCCTACAATATTATCGCACAAAATTCCGGCCCAAATATTTATTTTTTGAGGATATTTTGTCCTTAATGGCACGCTAAAGGTATGGTTTCGGTAAAACTGCTGGCAGTAACGTCTGACCGCGACGTCTGGCAGTCAAGCACCGATCTTTAGGAAATTAATATATGTTTCGGACGCTCTAGCGAAAACACATATATTATTTTCCTTAAGATCGGTGCTTGACTGCCAGACGTTGCGGCCAGACGTTACTGCCAGCAGTTCTACCGAAACCATACCATTAAATGTTTATTTTCCCGCGACCAATATCTGGCGACTGAAGGATTATGATGGCCGTGAAGAGAAAATGATGATTCATCTGTAAACAGAATATTTTTTAAGAATTAATTTTCATCTATTTTCTCTCTCATAACCTCACAAAACTCCATCCGCCTGAAAAAATCGTCTGGGAAAATTTCTTGGGTCATTTTTATTTTGTAGGACGTATACTCATGCATTTTTAAAACATGCCTAACTGTCCGATCCGGAATGTCAATTTCTTGGGAAATTTGGATCCTGGAGCAAGGCTCATTTGCTTCCACAAAGGCACATACATTCTCGTCCCTTTCGATTCTTTCTTGAGGAATAGGACGAGCCTCTTCATGTAAACATTTGCTACACTGGTTAATGCATCCCACTTTTTCAAAACGATGAAAAACGTTTAAAATTGATTTTCTCGTTGCGACCGGCTGATCTGGAAAACAAAATGCAAATCGACCAACAACTTCATCGGCACTATCAGCCCTTAAGTACCATTTAATAATATTAATTTTTTGTTCACGAGAATACATTTTTATTTTCTTAGATAACCACCAGTTAGTATTTCACGAACGAAAGGCTGTGTGGAAATGATGCAAAATAAAATAACCTGTTTGACCTGTTTCTAATGCGCTTACACACAGTGTTGCAAGACGATTGTCAGATTTCACCAGATTCTGCGAACTGAAAAGTTGTCAGATTTCACCAGATTTTATCAGCAGCTACGTTTTTTTTAACAAATTGGTTACAAAAAATTTAATAGTTAATAATTTCCACCCAAATCTCAGTAAAATTTAATTCAAAACATTAACTGTTAACTTAAAATGACATACCTGTTCAATAAAAATTTAAACTGAATAAGATATTTTTACAACTACTTCGTTAATTACTAATAAATGAATGCAGAACGTTTAACCAAAAGTTTATCTGGAATATTGTAGCAAAAGCAATGTTTATTTTAATTTGTTTGCCTTTTGGAGTACAATACCCTAGATAAAGTTTCAGACGAGAGTTTATTTCACCAATCAGCAAAATCTTCTCAAAACCACCTGATCTGATGAATTTTCACCAAGTTTGGCAACGCCGTAATACAGTCGATGTGCATCGGTGGTTTTCGTCGCCAACGAAGGTCGTCCTATGCGAGAGCGTCCGCGCGTTTGTTGCTGAATGGAAGGGGAGTAGGAGAAACCAGGGGAATTCCGTCTCCTCTTTTTAACTTTAGGTCTCGTATTTGACGTACTCTTTTATCGCATTAAAATCGTATGGATAAAGGTTTCTTGCCAAACGTGTATGGTTAATTGAATAACCATCTTAAAAGAAACTTGGCCGAACTGTTCGTTGTGTATGTGTGAAAATTTCCCATCGTTGTGTTTTGTGTATGATAATGCGGTAAACAGTTGCTTATAATACGTAAACTTTTACCAAGATGAACTTTTTATACTGATAACTAATATATTATCGTTGTGTTTTTCGCAAATTCCGTCGCACTCGGATGTATCGCGAAAACACTCACCCCTCGATACACAGACTCTACCGCAATATTTCAACCCATCACTCTTTGCTTCTTACGGCTTCAGGTATGAAAATGATATGCCATAAAAACTTAACCAATGGTCAAAACGTATCTTAAAACCATTTTTTTTTTTTGGGATACATCGGCAAGACACAAAATTTAAAACCTTAACCATGGCTCTATACCTCAACGCCATAAAAGAGGTGTATTAACAAATAGATGGGTACATGTAGATTGGTTCCCAAGCTAAAAAGGATCAAAATAATTTGTAAATTGGTTCCCAATATTTTTGGTTGACTTGATCTTTATGTGTAAATTGGTTCCGAGCATTTTTAGTTTACCTGAACTTTATGTGTAAATTGGTTCCCGAGATTTACCTAATAAAGCACGGTTTGATTTTTATAAATCTCTTTATTATACAACATATTTTTCTAGATTAAAAATAGCAACTAATACAAAATAATACCTGTCATAATTTCAAACTTTGGTAGGTAACAGCACAGTGAAAAGAAACACATTTAATAAAATGTAGTCGACTAATTTCCTTTCTTGAATAAGATTCTATCATTTTTTCTATACATTTTTGGTGGTTCTTGATTTTACTATTATGTATTCCAGCAGTAATATTGACGCTTTGTAATTTTACATAATTTTCAGTTTGAATTTAGTTAAGCTTTTCCAAAAAAATAAAAATGTTAGGATATGTTTTATAAAAAGACGCATTGACATGCTTATGAAATTATTCACACACATTAGCAGTGCGCGTAAGTACAGCTGAGTTCTGAGCCCAAACATAAGGTCGAAAGAGAGAATCTTGTTTTATATAGGTACTTATCTATTAAATAATCTGAATACTTTTGAACATTTTCGTCTGTTGGTGCTAGAGCAAGTAAATCAAAAACAAAGCAGTCGCTAACATCATGAGGACTTAAAAATATAAGACCAAATCATTCGTAGCCATTTAACAATTTCTGAACGTTCGTTTCTATATTCGGGTGTAAAGCCGTATTTTTGAACTTTTCTATACCACGATTGGGCAAGGTGAAACCGACACCCGATTATTTTTACTGAAGGAAAAATTTGCACCACTGCATTATGGATGGCTTTCTCAAAATCAACAATTTTCGAAATCCTTAATGCAATACCATTATCCTTACAAAAACAGATTTTTTAACGTTTCTATTCGCTTATTTGGTAACAATGAAAAAATTAATGGAATATAATGCCCGTTACAATAACCATGTAAGGTAAAAAATTGGCAGAAAAACTGTGTGCAGTAATTAAACGTACCATCTAAATAAATATGTGTCACTTTTTCTAATATCTGAATATTAGATTGACAGGAAAATATTACTATCTCTTCAATTCTACTGTTACAAAGTAAAAACTGCTCACCCCTACAAGTTTGGATGTTTGCCTTGTCAAGGAAGTCAAAAGTTTCCTGGGTGTTTTTCGGTAAACTTGGCTGCATTTTTCTACGAGCAGTATAGATGATTCTTTGGACACAAGCAACGTCAGGTGTAACAATTATGTATAGCAGAATTTCTTGAAGCATTCTGCGAATAAGGTTTTTCGGATAGGTCTCTCCAGCTTTTCGTTTCCAGGCAGTATTAACGATTTGACGGTTTAACTCCCCCACAACGGCATCATGGGAATGTTCTTGTATATGTTTTATAAGTTATATTATTGTCACCTTCCTCCAAAGTAAGGACAAATGATTTGCAGTTTCTACTTGTGCAAGTCCATCGCATCTCACCATTTTTCGGGGGCTTTTGGCAACCATATTTATAGTTATTAATAACTATTAACTGTTGTCCTCGTTCGAAATTATTTCGAAATTTATGACGAAAATACAACACAAGTTTAAACAAAAGTGATAGCCACAGAACAAAAATGCAAAATAAAACTTCAATATCTATACTCTTCACACCCCCAATGCAATTTATTACCCCCTCAATTTGTTATGGGGAACCAATAAATCAAAGACCGTTTTGGGTTTGGGAACCAATCTACATATTATCATTTTATAATAAAAGACTATTAAGATAATCGCAATGCTAAAATTTCTCCGTCGCTTAAAATCGCCCCAGGAACGTCTCCATCTACGACGCGCTACGGAAACTAAATTATCCTGAAAAATGCAAATAAATAATCGATATTAACAAAGTGAACATGAATATCAGCAGAGGGTTCTGGATGACCATAGTACTTTCAAATACTAACAGAGGGATACTATTTTTCAAACGCCGGCGGCGACTTGTTAGGAAACAAGTTCACCTTGATCACGTTGTCCGGATTTCGTTAGGGATTGTAGTTATGCTATTATTATTTTATAATAAAAGGATAAATCTAGTGTTTGTTATAAACCGCCAGTCAGTTGCTAAAACTTTAATATTAGCTGCAGATCAATTCAGAAGGTAAACCTAATTTACGTATACGTTATTGGTCATCTGGAATGATTAATTGAATTTTGCTGATAAACTCTTGTTAATTAAAAGGAAATTTTGCAAATAATATGCTGGTCAATTGAAATGATAAATTAACTTTTCGTATAATCTTCTGGTTAATTGAAGTAATCAATGAAATTTGGCATATAAACTGTTGCTAAATCAAGATTACCAATTGATATTTCTCATAAACTGATATTCAATTGAAATGATAAATGTAGTGTATCTTACAAATCGCCAGTCAATTCAAATGACACTTATATTAAATTTTCATATAAACTGCAGGTGAATTGAGGAGGTAAATTTAATTTACCTATAAATTATTGGTCATCTGGAATGATTGAGTTTTGCTAATAAACTCTTGTTAATTCAAACGGAATTTTGCATATAAACTGCTGCCCAATTGAAACGATAAATTAACCTTTCATATAATATGCTAGTCAACTGAAGTAATCAATGAAATTTGGCATATAAACTGTTGGTAAATCAAAACGAACAATTTATTCTTCTCATAAACTGATAGTCGATTGAAACGATAAATCTAGTGCTTCTTACAAACCGACAGTCAATTGAAACGATCCTAAAATATTCATATAAACTGCAGGTCATTTGAGAAGTTAAATCTAATGTACCATCGCGCCGAAAAAAATCTGGGACAAATACTAATAATAATAGTCAATTGAAACGGTAAATCTAGTATTTTTTACAAGTTGCCAACGAAATTGTATTATAAACTGCAGGGCAATTGAGAGAGCAAATCTAATTTACGTATAAGTTATTTGTCATCTGGAATGATTAATTGAATTTTGCTGATAAACTCTTGTTAATTCAAACGAAATTCTACATATAAATAGCTGGCCAATTGAAACGATAAATTAACTTTCTATTAATCTGCTGGTCAATTGTAGTCATCAATGAAATATAAACTGTTGGTAAATTAAAACGACCAATTGATTTTCCTCATAAACTGATAATCAATTGAACCGATAAATCTAGTGTTTCTTACAAAACGCCAATCAATTGAAACGATACCTAAATAAAATTTTCATATAAAATGCCGGTCAATTGGAAGAGTAAATAATTTACGTATAAATTATTGGTCATTGAGTTTTGTTGACGAACTCTTGTTAATTCAAACGAAATGTTGCCAATTGAAATGATAAACTAACTTCATATACTCTGCTAGTCAATTGCAGTAATCAATCAAATTTCACATATAAACTGTTGGTCAATCAAAGCGATAAATTGATTTTTGTGATAAACTTATGGCACTTAAGCACCCCACGCAAAATAAAATCATATGTTTGAATCACTATTCTATTTTATAATTTTTTTGATCGGTTTCGATCAAAGCGTGTTTTTTTAGTTTTTTAAACTATAATTTATTTTGCACTAATAATTTAGGTAGCAGAAAATTACTGAACATTTACGCAATCCCCTTAACAATTATTAAATGAATCAATAGGTGTGCCTGACAAAAAAATGCAATTTTATAATAAAATATGTACAACTATGATTTTTTTTCTCCAAAGTTTAGTGCGGTTTCGATTAGATGCGACATTGCGACCGATAAACTGCAAAATATATGTTTTAGTTTTGTGTAACAATCTGCTTCGCAAGAAAGTGAAAATATTAAAAAGCTGTCGTAGATGCAAATATTCACACAAATTATGTTTCTGAAAAGGGTAAGTAATGCTTATCAATCCAGCCATCCATCTTTTTGCTATATACCGTTTAGTTATAACGCTTATACCGCATTACAATATTTAGGGCCGATTTAATGAAACTCTCGATTTGTTTATCTTATTTTTTTCTTTTTTTTGAAAAAATTTTTTAGTTTTTAAGTTGGAACCGGTTAAAGGGATCCGTTAACATCTCGCCATAATAAAAATACATTATTTAAAAAACATGGAGGGAGGTAAAGACATTTATTTTTAAAAAATTTCTCTTTTTTAAAATTCCTCCGTTATTTAGCGTCTGACGAAAAAAATCATAAAAACTTTTTATTCCAAATTATCATTAATTTTTTTTTTAATTTAATAATTTTTGCGATATTCGCGAATAAGTTCGAAAAAAACGTATTTTTTAAAAAGAGCGTTTTTTTTTTTTAATTACAACTACCCAACTATGGATTACACGCTATCAAAATACATATTTTTAGTAGTAAGTGTTTTTTCGTTTGCCCCGTAATTTTCGAGTTACGCTTTTTCTCGTTTAGGGTCCGATAACGCGAAAACTAAGAATATTGCCTTTTTTTCGTAAAGAACTTTTTGTTTGTCTTCATGACTAAAATTTGGAGTCGATCAAAAAAAAATAGTTAGGCTCCTCCGGTAGGTTATTCCGCCTCCTACTGATCAAAAATAAAGGTAAGTTCGATTAAAAAATGCGGTTTTGTACGTTTGCCGATATTCCTATATTTTTATATTTACTGCCCGGAGCGGCCGGAGCCGACCGGGTAGAAACCGCGCGGGAACTTATTTTTCGAATAGGTTCCACCGATTCAGGTTCCATTCTGTGGTTATCATTTTGGGGCCAATTTCAAAAATCTTAAATTTCGATATCAATTAATTAAGGTTTCCCTAGGCGCCTACCGCGGAACCTCTCAGTGGTAGGTTCCAGACAAGGTCTGATTCGGAACGTTTCAGAAAAACAAAATTCGATTTCGTTCGTCTCCTACTGCGGAGCCTATAGGAAACCTAGGGGCTCGAATTATTTTCTTTTTGGGGAGGGGTGTTCAGGCCCGGTCCCCTCCGTCACCGTACCGAGTACGAACTCCTTAACTCGAAATTTACCTAAAAAAACTGGTAGGAGACGGATTTCCGGTAGGTTCTATATACAAAAAAAAAAGTCTAAATATAAAAAGACGTTCGGAGGCGGTTTCCTCCAAATTAATATTTAGGGATCGAAAACGCCGATTTTCCACTTTCGAAAAGTTTGGGCACCCATTTTAGCAAGTTAAAACAAAAAATTCGATCTCGTCTGTCTCCTGCCGCGGAACCTATTGGCGGTAGGCTCCCGCCAATGTCAGATTCGAATTTGGCTGAAATTCGTCAGCCGATTATCTTCAAGGACTCTTTTAGATGCCTAAATAGGCACCGGTAGGTTCCCAATTTTTTTCTTGCGTTTTAATCGCTCTGCTCCGAACTGCTTCAACGACGGTCATCGATTTTGACCGAATAAAAATTTCTGGAACCTACTCGAGTACGAGACCGTGGAGCCTAATCTCGTACTCGGACCGAGTACCAAATTTCACGTAAAAATTCAAGCTGTCTCGTGTTCGGTCTAGGTCGAGCTCATGTTCCCGCTTAATTAATACCTAAGTAAATTAAAATATATAGCATACTCCCAAACCTCTAATTTCAAGTTTATTTTATACTAAAGAAAGAAATGATCTTATCAATATCGGAGAATATTATTAAGATTCTACAAGTATTAACCAGTCCCTTACTCCCCCAACTGCCACTTTGAATGATACATTCCTACCCCAAGGTCAATAAACCTTGTTACTGCCTCATATATTTATGCCGACGACAGCATACCACACCCCTTTAAAAATGAAATCTGTATTTACCAAGTGCAGATTGTCGTCAACAGAGGGTAAAATATTTTAACTGAATATTTTAAATGAAACTATATCTTTTCGCCATCTAACAGCGTTTTTGTGAGTTACTTAGGTTTGGAGAATTTCGTCCATAAGAATTATCCTAATAGTCTTTTATTATAAAATGATATTATTAACAGATGTTTTAAACTACTCTTTTATTTCCTACCTGCCAGAAACCGATTTACCAACACCCAAATAGCACAGATTAATGTTAGATTTTACTATATATTTTTTTTAAATCAAAACTAACCTTGAAGTGGTAGTCTGATCCTCTTCAAGACCTGCGAGAGATAGTTCTTCTAGATTTGGAAATCCTGGTGATGCGACCTATCAAACAAAACATATTCTTAGAACTATAAGCAAGGTTCACAAGAATTTTAAATTTCTTCCTATGTTTCCCTAACTTTAAATACTTTTCCATGTAGAAGATAACAAGCCGAAATTAAAATAAAGATTACTTCCTTTCTGTATATAACGGATTTGTATAGATTTGGTATGCTTTTTATATTAGGATCATGATAAGCTAAATATGGCATGCTAATATTTTCTGCATAGAAACGCGAACAATGAAGAGAATAACATAATAGAATTAGTGCCAATTTACATACTGGAATCTGGACCGAAATGATCTTATGGTATCAAATGGTATAATAACATAGTGGGGGGTTTATGAAACATATTAAACCCATGAGAAAGAGGGCACTGTCTTCCGTTTATAAATACTTATTCAATTTTGAATGCAAGACGGAAGAAAATCAAATCTAGTCACTGAACTAACAAAATATTACCCCCGTTTAACTAACTAATGGACTAACTGCTGGTAGGAACGTCAAACTGGTGAGAGGAGTTTGATTACGGGGAGTGACGCCCCCGCCATTCCGAGTTGCCATGGGATATGGCGCATCAAATCCCATCGTCCTCCCCCAGGCTGGAGAATACCAAAGTACAAAGTCTGGAGCTGATCAATGACAGTTTGTGACAAGAGGGGCTGCATTGTATTGGCTGGCAGGAACGTCAAACTGGTGAGAGGAGTTTGATTACGGGGAGTGACGCCCCCGCCATTCCGAGTTGCCATGGGACAGCAAAGATACCGAACCAATTTAGAATAGATTCCTGCAACATAAGAGGCCTAAATACAAACATAAATTCGGTACACCAACATCTACAAGCAAATAGACCACACATATTAGCCCTTACAGAAACACAAGTATGTTCTACAACAACAACAGTGAACTACCTCTATCCTGGTTACGACTTACATACCCGATTTAGATATAAGTTCGGAATATGCCTTTTTGTCCGAAGCGACCTTTCATGTCACCGCGAGGAAACACTCGAACCGAACAACCTTGACGTCATGTGGCTCAAGTTCACCGCCAAGGGATTAACCAAGTTTATATGTTGTCTCTATCGCCCTCCGAGCGATAGAGCCTACCAAAACTTTTTCTCAACACTAGCTACCACCTTTGACTCAATACAGGTCGATCACCCCAGTTCAGAAATAATCGTTCTGGGAGACTTCAATGCCCACAACACCAACTGGCTCAAACATCACAACAATACCGACAACGAGGGTAGAGAGGCTGAAACATTTGCCATCAGCTGCGGGCTTACTCAACTTGTTGACGAACCAACTCGAATCTCAGAGAGGGGCGAATTCGCCGCCCTCCTGGATCTTTTTCTGACCACCAATCCTGACCAGTACATGGTTACAGTTGGTCCGCCATTAGGTACCTCCGACCACAAACTTATTACAACGGTTTGTGAATTGCCACTCATACAGAAGGATCCACCATTGCCTCGCAAAATCTGGCATTACAATTCTGCAAACTGGGACGATCTGAGGCAGTTTTACCTAGATTTTCCTTGGCTCGACGTCTGCTTTGCCACTGACGACCCGTCAGGCTGCTGCGAAGAGATCATGCAAGTAATCTCCTCAGGAATGGAAGCATACATCCCAAATTCCATCAAGTTACCATCAAAAGGAAAGCCCTGGTTCGACAAAAGATGCGAAAGAGCTGTAGGAAGGAAACAGCAAGCCTATAAGTACTGGCAGCAAAATCAGACCGCTGAAAATCGCAATTATTTTATCGAAGCGAGAAACGAGTGCAAGCGTGTGATCGACGAAACTAAGGACAAACACAATCAAAGGATCAGGAATAAACTTTTGCAATGCCCCAGTGGCTCCAGGAATTTCTGGTCGGTAGCAAAGGCAGTAAGTAACAACTTTACAAAAACGTCTCTCCCACCTTTGACGGACGAACGTGGCATCACGGCGACTACAGCCAAAGAAAAAGCAAACATGCTCGCCAAAATGTTTTCATCGCACTCTACCTTAGACGTGCCCCAAAACAAGACTCTCCCCACTATACCGAACATCAACACCACCATGGCAGAAGTCAAGTTTTCTCATCGTGATATTCGCAAAATCCTTAAAGAACTAGATACGCAAAAGGCATCAGGACCGGACGGAATACCTGCCATCGTGCTAAAGAACTGCGCCAACGAACTAACACCTGTTTTTTCCAGGCTTTTTTCTCTTTCTTACAGAAAAGGGATTTACCCATCCTCTTGGAAAGTCGCTCGAGTGCAACCTGTTCCAAAAAAAGGCAAGAAAACCACGCCCTCAAACTATCGCCCGATTGCCTTGCTTCCAATAATCTCCAAAGTCATGGAACGTGTAATCAACCAGCAACTACTCAAGTACCTCGAGAGCAACAGAATAATCAGCGATAATCAATACGGCTTTCGCAAAGAGAGATCGACAGGAGATATATTGGCCTATGTCACTCATATATGGAGTAGGGCAATTGAAAACTACGGAGAGTCTCGAGCGATTGCGTTGGATATTTCAAAGGCATTCGACAGAGTTTGGCATGACGGACTGCTCAACAAACTGCCGTCCTTGGGACTGCCCGCCTCTCTCTGCAGCTGGCTGGCCAGTTTCCTTAAGAACCGATCCCTACATGTTGCAGTCGATGGACACATCTCGGACACATTCACCATCAACGCGGGCGTGCCTCAGGGCGCAATACTTTCAGCAACTCTGTTCCTCATCTATATTAATGACCTGCTGACCGAAACGAATAATCCTGTTTACAGTTTTGCAGATGACAGTACCCTTGTCTCCCACTTTAGATCAGAAAAACCCTTACCAGCGACTGAGACTCATCGCCGCAGACAGGAGCAGATTACAGCAATTAATCAAGACCTGGAGAAAGTTCAAACTTGGGGCGACCGAAATTTGGTCCAGTTCAATGCAGCAAAGACCCAAGCAGCAACGTTTACTAAGAGGGCCAATACAGCGGGCCCTGAAATCATTATGGCAGGATCGACCATTCCTTCATCCTCGTCAATCGGGCTGCTGGGTGTCTCGGTCAACAGCAATATGTCATGGCATGACCATGTTGCTAACATCGCAAAATCAGCCTCCCAGAAGCTTGGTGCGCTATTTCGCAACAAAAAACTCTATACACCGCAGCAGTTGCTCTTGCTGTACAAAGCGCAAATAAGACCGTGCTTAGAATATTGCTCACATATCTGGGGTGCCGCACCAAAGCATACCCTAAAGCTGCTGGATTCCATTCAGAAGAGGGCTGTGCGTCTCGTCGGCGATCCGGAGTTGACCCGGAATCTGGATAGTCTGGAACATCGCAGACATGTGGCCGAGATGTCTCTGTTTTACAGATACTTTCACGGGAGATGTTCCCAGGATTTGGCCCACATAATCCCGCCCCTGGCAACTCCTGTCAGGCAGTCCCGACAGACGGCAGGAGGGCACCAGTTCGTTGTACAACTAGAAACACCTAGAACATCGCTTTACCAGAACTCCTTTGTCTGGCGCACTGCATCACTGTGGAACTCACTTCCAGAACATCTGTTTCCCACTAATTACAACCTACAAATATTCAAGAACCGTGTCAATCAACATCTTCGCACACACACCGCTCGTCGAGCGCCATAGGATCTACCTTTAGTGTGTGTGCCACTGCCATAAAAAAAAATCATTAGTGGGATGGAAAAAGAATAAATTTGCAGATATAAACTATGTGACTTGAACTTGGAAAGCTGTCTAAAAGAACCTAAAGGTAAACAATCAAATAATTTAACTTGCTAACTGGTATTGGATGACGAGAATCTACTATGTATAATTTTTATAATCATACTTAGTAAAAACAAAACACTGTAATTTTGTTATTCATAACATATTCTGAAAATCAATACAGATAAATCCCCATTTTCTTCTAGAGAACAATCATATACGGGCTTTTGAACGTGTTTGAAATACCATAAAAGTATGAAGAACTGTAATTTTTTGCATGCATATCTGATTATTCCCGCAAAAATCCAATATATCAGAGTAATATTAAAATCAGTGTTGCTAAGACAAGTCAAACAATATTAGACATTTTACATAGAAGATAAAAATTCACCAAAATAGGCGAATTTTTAAATGCTTGTCTATTAAAAGATGTGTATTATGGGCATTTAAAGTTCCTTTACACAAATAGTGCACTATGTAAAAATCGACCTCTCCTATTGGTCGATCCATCTCGTATTACGATATGTCTGCGTGATGCAATCGATTTCTATCGAGAGCTCTCGTGGTGTAGAGGTTTAGATCGTTGGGTCTCACCTGGAAAACGCGGGTTCGAACCCTGTTTTATTATTTTTTTAAAGATTATGTTTCAAAACAGCTTTTTTTCTTCATTTTGGGTATGTCTTGGGTTAAATTGGGTTAGCGCCTGGTTAGTTTCCTTTTCTTGAGCCCCCGTAGCGAGCGAAGCGAGCGAAGGGTCATGCGGATCGACCAATGGGAAAGGTTGATTTTTATATAGTGCACTATTTGTGTAAAAGATCTTATAATGCGTATTATGGGTTACTTTTATGATAAACATTGCAAAAAAGAAATATACAAAAGAAAACAGTAAAAAAACAGATCAATGTTTGCCACAAGACACTAGAAAATGCTAATCCTCTTATCTTTGCCACCAATTTTGGTACATATTGTTCTCTGACTTTGGGATAATAATTTCAATATCTCTGATTTTTTTTCCGGACTTTATTTATATACCCTAACTTCTCAAGGTTCACTAGGTTGCTGATAAACCTAGAGGAAGATTAGAGATTACTCTCAAATTAAATATATAATTACATTATTAAATATATTATGAAGTGTTGCTGAAAATATCTGTAAGAGTAGAAAAATCACAACGAAGCTTTTCAGGGTTTTAAGTAGTTTTTAAGTCCAACAATTACTTTAGCAAATTTCATCAATACATAAATTTATTATACCCTACAATTAATTAATTTAATTA